>JABFPB010006880.1:0-11558 GCA_022817645.1 Ceratoteleas bidentatus | reverse complement strand
ATAGAACACATATCAAAGTAGAATATGCAATAAAACAAAATTCGCCAACAAATCTTTTTTTGGCCAAAAAGCACCAGTCGGACCCCTTAAGAAAGTATACATAAAGATTGTTATCTAGACTGACATATTTAGAGGAATTGCTCAACAATTGAACACTTTCTATTTTAAAAAACGTTAATAAGTGCCTCATCAATTTTACTGTATAGATAGATATTTGCAATATGTAAAATTTCATTTTCTCAGTGTGCAGCATTAATTTACTTATACATACAATTGCTGCTTATGATTTTTTTGTAATAGTAAACCTAACTGCAAGGTATTTATTGTTTTTAATAAATAATTATAAGATGTATAAGAAAAAATAAGAGATATACATAAAAATACCATTAAATGCTTGTGGATACTGCTGACTCAGTTTATTCTTGATTAAGCGTATTCTTTTAAAAATATGATCCAGGTCCTTCTTCATTTCAACTAGGAGAGCAGTGTGCTTCTTAAATTCTGCACCTGCAGTTTTTAATCTGTTGACTGATAACTGATTACAGTTAGTCAACATTTCATTCGTTTTCTCAAATCTTTGCAACCTGGAAATAAACTGCTTATTAGTTTCTAAGTTAACTTCTATTTACTTCTATTTTATATGTATTAAAAAAGATATTGAACAAAATTCAAAGATATTTTAAGTAACCTTGTTCAGATTCAAGAAAATCATCCAAATGACAAAATCAATCTTTTTTAAATGACCAAAGTGAAACGATTTAATTAATAATTAAACAATAAATGAATTTATCACAGGAACATTCCGAATTTATAATTGATTTTAATTCTTAGGGTTGTATCATTGTTTTCAATGAGAAATTTTAATTATCACTTTTAATTTCATTTTCTTAATTTCAAAATAAAAAATTGTCATTTTACAATCAGATTTTTTCTATCCATTTTCTTTTTTTGTCAGACATTTAATCCAATTTTACCATGAATATTTAAATATATATATCATAAGAATTGAACACTCTACATTTGTTTCTGAGCTCGAATCATAGATTCCACATCCTGCTGGTCCACAATTCCGGCGAGTCCCTGGATGAACACCTCCGGCGCAGTGTAATTCTGGAAACACTCGAAGCTCCCGGTGTCAGACTCTGGGGTGCCCTGAGCAGTGGCCATTTCCATGCTGGCAAAATAACTGATCGTTTCCTTATTTTCTTATTACTCTCAAAGCGAATCGCAGACACAAAGCTTCCTTCGCAATGTCATCTCGTTCCTCGTTATCACAAATGTCACGTCAAACCCCGAAAATAGCAAAACTGTCACGTTAACGAGACGCATTTTCTTTTTCTTCCGCTCATCTTAACCTCCTCTGCGACGGAGAACCGCCGGAGAAACCCAAGTGCGACGCAAAAACGAGTGACAATTCGGCCGTTCTAACGCAAATCGATCGCTGTCGTTGCTTTACTCCAACATATGATTTTACGTCAAACAGTTGCCAAAGCGTCCAGCAGGTGGCGCGCTCCAAGTTCGAACTGATTTTTTTCTTAAATAATTTGTCGTCTTACGATTAATTTTTACAAAATTAATCGTAATTAATTTAAAGGCGTTTTCTCACATTTCTAAATAAGTCGATCATACGTTTTCAAGGATTATTAATTTTACTAAACACATTGTAGTTATTACTTATTTATTTCTGTCAAACGTAATAAATCGCACTAAACACCCACGTATTCTTACGATTCATACTCAATTTCATTCAATTCCACCCTCCCCTTAAACCCCCCTCCTTTTCCCAACTTTCCCTCGAATGCCCCGCCAAAGTACGCCCTTTTCGAAAAATGCCCAGCGCCATCTACCTTCCTCGCCAGCGCCACCCGAAAATTCAAACCACCGCTCAGTCTAACCTGTCCCCAAAATCCGCCGCCCTCTTTCAAAAGATCCACCCAACCGAAACCCCGAAAACCCAAATTCACCCCTCTGAAAAAACCGCCGAGTCGTATTGAACGCCGCGAACAGCTGTTGGCGCGGACGACTGGTCGCGCAGCATTCAAACACCCCCCCCCCCCTCTCGCGTTTTGTTGTATGTACCTTGTGTCGGCGCTAAGTGCGTGCTGAACTGTCGCAAGCTCGTCGATCGGTCTCGCGCTTTCCCCCAAGATTAAGCTTATCGTCATCGAGTCGCGCGTTTCTCGCAGCAGGTCATGGCGCAAAACGTGAACCCTTACTACTCGTCGCAGAGCGCGCAGAGCAAGGCCAAAGAGGAGAAGCAGAGTGTGCCGAAGGACAACCACGCAGTGAGCAAACGGTGAGTCGCAGCCCCGATCCGGACGCGTCGCTTTCGACCCCCCGCGGAGGATCCGCGGGGAAAGAACCCTGCGACGGGTTCGGGATGGGAAATGCGGGACTTGGGGGAAGAGGCGCGATGGGTCGGGAAGGTTCGAGACGCGGGACGGAGGCGCTCGGAGAGGGTAAACATAACCTCAAAGATAACCTGAGGAGGGACGGTTTTGTGTATTTAGTTTGGTGGGTTTTGAGGGGGAGGGAGGGTGCTTTTTGTTTGGGGAGGAGTTGCGGCGGGAATAATATTGTGAGCTTGTTTGTTTTGGAAGAAAAGTTTCGGGGGAAGTTTTGTTGGGGGTTTGGCTGAGGTCATTGATTTTGGAGGAGGGTGGGGAGGATTGAAGGGAAATGGAGGGGATTTTGAATTGTTTTTGGACTGAATTGATTGGAGAGGGATGGGATTGATTGTTATGGTTGGGGCAGTTTGAAATTTATCGTGAGTTTTGAAGGAATTTATATGATTTACAGTATTAAGTGGAATTTATTTGCAGGTTACAAAAAGAGCTGATGATTTTGATGACGAATTCTGAAGAGGGTGTTTCTGCATTCCCGGAAGGCGAGAATTTGTTCAAATGGATCGGTACTATTACGGGACCCCGAGAAACAGTTAGTATTGATTACTTGAAGGAAGAATGATGCTGGTGTAGAATACTACTGAGGATGTATTTTGTTTTGACATCAATTCAACATTTTGGATACAACATTTTTTAAGAAAAAGATATAGCTGTCCTTCGAAATGTAAGAGGACCGTCTGGTGCTTGTTGGCCAAAAAAATTTTTTTGATGAATTTTGTTTTATTGCATATATTCTAATATTTTAATATGTGCTCTATAATGTGGATTAAAAAAACACGTAGAAACTGTTATTTTTTATGTTTTCGAAAGATTTTTAGGGATTGTCAGGGAACTTCTTACTTTGAATTCGATTATCTGAAAAACTTTTTTTTTCAGAAATTCTTAACTTTAAACAGTTAAAGGTACATGAATTTTGATCCGATTGTGATGTAGTTTTCATTAAAATGATTAGAATTTAATAATGAATAAACTGGTCATACAGAATTTTGATTGTTCAATTTGAAAAAAGTTATTCACGTTAATGTAAAAAAAACTAAAAAAAGTCGTATTTTTGTCCTGTTTGTGAAATTATTTCACAAAGTCATGGATTGCCAGAAAATTATAAATGCTATCAAAATTCTGCCTGACAGATTTATTCAAAACTGAATTCTGAATGTTTTGGGGCAAACTAAATTGAAATTGAATGAAAATAAGTGTGCCTTTAAGTGTTTAAAAATTTCATATATTTGATGAATTATTAACAAATATATGATTTGTATTAACTTTTTTGCAACAAACGAGTTAACTTTTATTTTCTATTCATTGATAGTTCTTTGCAAAACAAATTTCATCAAAATCAGTCAAATAATTCAGATTTTAGCCATTTTACCAAACAGTCCCCTTAAATAATGTTGATAATGAATTTATAGTAAACAATGATATTTGTTTCTAAAATATATAAGAATATCAAATTAGAATTATCTAGTACAATTAAAATGCATTTTTACACAAATAATTTCATTTTGCAGTATTTTATTATAGAATATCACAATTGCAGTTAGAATTTTCATAATTGCAATATGAAATTTCTCTCACCTTATCAGTCATAGTAAAAGGAGGTACTTTATAAATGTAAATTGTATAGCATTGGAATCCTAGTAAAAAGAGAAATATATTCCTACTTTCACCAAGGAAATGTCTAAACTAATCACATTCATGACAAATAAAGAGACATTCATAAATACATCATATATGCTAATCTAGACTCTAAATAGGAATATTTTACATGAATTTATTCTAATAAAAAAATCAACCCACGATTTAATGTGATTGACAGAGTTAAGAAAATGTAATAAAGCCAAATAACAAGTACCAAACACAATGCACTATTTTGCAGTACTTTATCATAAAACAATATTGAACAAATGAACCAATTCAAAACACCTCTACCCTTTCCAGGTTTACGCTGGTATGACGTATAAATTGACGCTGGAGTTCCTGCACAGCTATCCATTTAGCGCGCCTATCGTTCGTTTCGTCACTCCCTGTTTTCATCCGAATGTAGACGTCAGTGGCAACATCTGTTTGGATATCTTGCGAGATAAGTGGAGTGCGCTTTATGACGTTCGCACAATTCTACTCTCTATCCAGTCTCTGTTAGCAGGTAATTATAAAATATCATTCTCCAAAAGTCGCAAGATAAGATATTGACTTGTACTACAATCACATTCTAGTAAAATGGTTTACACATTGTACTTCATATTTCATTAATTTAATTTAGACGTTTTACTTATGTTTAATAGATTTAAACTTCAAAACATTCTATAAATGAGAATTATGGAGAAATAACTTATAAAAAGAACATTTTTGTTCATAAAAAAATGGAAAATGTCTTTCAGCCTAAATTCACTTAAGGTTTTAATCTTCAGTGAAAGAATTGAATTCACCAATAAATAAATAAACTCTTTTTCAAATTTTTTCAAGTAAAAACAAGCTTTTAAAAAAGACTATCATGATAGTCTCAGAAATTAGAAACAGGTTCATCGGTTGAATGAAATAACTAAATAATATTAATTATCAACAGAACCAAACAACGATAGTCCATTGAACCCACACGCAGCCGAACTCTGGCACGATCAGACGCAATACAAAAAGCAGCTGACAGAGGAATACCACAAAGCAAGCAGTCGGAACCAGGACTCGTGATAAAAAGGCGAGCCGTTGCGTTTGCAGGCCAGCCTGCTCGAAATTGCAATTTATTCGTAATTTTAAGTGGAATTTAAAGTCGATACACTCTGGCACATCGCGCGACGATTGCGCGGGACAGCCGTTTGCGATGAACGTCAGTCATTAATGAATTTCGCGGCCTGTTCGCCACGTGTCATAGGAGTTCACATTTGGAAGCAATATTTCTTTTCTCCTCTCCTTTCCTGAACAAATTTGTTAGCTCTTTACTTTCTACTTTTGTTATTCTCCCTTCCCCCTTTGCGTTCCAGCAATGTAATTAGCACCTTTTGCAGTCTCACTTCGCCAGAGTCGTTCGTGTGCGCATCATCAATTGTAACGTAACTTTTTATAACTCAAATTATTTATTTTACGTGTAGTCGTTATATATCAAGATGAGAATCGCAAGAATTACAGCTGAGGAATAATCGATTTGGTAAACGTGTAATTTTTAAATAAATATTTTAAAAGTCCATTTTGAGTGGATTAATACCCAGTCTGTTGATGAACTGTGGATGTCCAGTTGCCAGATATCAGTTTTATGTTAGCAAGTTTGTTTAAGTTTTAGTATTATGTGTTTCGGGAAATGAATTTGATTTTTAGTTGGAGGGTTAGGAAACTTGATTTTGTACCAGTTTTGTGTTACTGATTGACCTTAAATGCTTATGAAAAACGAAAATGATCTTTTTTTCTTGAATTAAGGTTCCATCCATTCTTGTTTCATAAAGTAATGGCAAGTTTAAGGTTCTTGGGATGATACGAATTTGTTTTATCGTAATATTGTTTTGTTATATTGTATTTCTTCAGTATTGGATAAACACAAATGAAGATAGAAAACCCCAAGATTTTTCTTTATTCTTTTAATTTTATCTAAAAATGTTCTGTGTTGAGGGAAACGAAACTACAAAATATAATAAAGTCGAAAATTCTTCATTTTGATTTTAACAGTGTTCTATAACATTTCTACATTAGTCAAATAAGATCTGCTGTTTAAATTAAATTTAACGTAGCGTTAAGAATCATTTAATCACAACTATATCAAAAACGATTTTTTATATAAATATGTAACTTTTTGATGTATTTTTTGCAGACGAATTAAAAGAACTTGGCATGTAAATGGTTTAAAACTAGTTTGTTTAGAGGTATAATCTGCTAAATCATCCATTGCAAACAAATGTGTTATTAATACGACTGAATGTCTTTTTCCTGAATTTGCTTAAATGTCATAAGATCATCAACGATTGTGGGGGGAATACTAATCAACGAGATCAATAAAACACGCATCAAGTAGCCAAAGTCTATAAGTTGAAATCTAAACTGATGACAAAATTAACTTGAGGTTTCTCTGGAATATTTCACTTCTCTTGCGGTAATAATGTTACTTCCCATGAGAAGAAATGACTAACTTTCTGTTATTGTTAATTAACAGTTAACAATTACATTAATACTCTAACTTGATGTTTCATGAAACTATAACGAATGGCAAATACTCAGTCATTCCACGTATTCCCTTGTAAAAGTGTGACGGACAAAATGCATCGATTCCAAAAAGTCGAACGCAACTAAAATCTCGCTTTCGCAACTCTCTGCATCACTGCGTCTCGAAACTGTCCGTTCTTATGATAATTGCGCCGGTGACCTAAATTTTGCGAAATGATTTAACGGTTATCTGTGCTATCAATACCCAGTGATGATACAACTTTGAAACGCGCAGTACCAGCGATGCTAAGTAGTCGGAAAAATTAGGTAAACATTGAGCAGTATCAGACATGTCGTGGATAAGCGTAAGAGCCGCTGCCGGTCTCGCCAAATCGGCGTTTGGTTTGGCGAAAAATTGGCCTAAAGTGCGCCATTTTTCGAGGACTTCGGTACGGAAATCCATGGAAACTATAGAGGTATATAAAACATGATATATATATATATATATATATATATATAATCAGAGGGCAGAAATTTTCGTTATTGATTAACCTGGGAATTTGTTCAGGAACAACAAAAAGTCATCGTCGACGGATTGAACATCAACTATGTCCAGGTCGGCAACGGCGAACAACCGGTGCTTTTGTTGCCAGGAGCTATGGGTAAGATTCGGTGAAGCGAGACAAGTTTCGGTCGAGCATCCTTGAAACGATGAGGCGTGCGTGACGAGAGCGCAGCGCCCTCTGGATGCGGTGAAACTGATTTGAATTTGAAACGATGAATAATGAGAGCAAGAAATAGGCTGCTGCGATTAAGGTGGAATTTTTTTTACTGATGTGATGTTTCTAGTAGGGTTGTAAAAATTGGATTAAAAATTATGTAATAAGAATTTTTTATTTTTTAATTTAATAATAATGTTTATAATGGTCACGTTTAAAATGGTTTAGTAAAAATTGAAACTTTTATGAGTTGTTAATTAATTTGAAAATCTGAAATGAACTATTATTTCTGTAGATTTGAGGAAAAACCAGTTAAGTGCACCCGTTTTGAGGAATAACCAGTTAAGTTCCCATTCAAAATATAGGAAAACTTAAATTTAATTTTGGTAACTTAAACATTATATTTTATCTTTATTTTGCATTAGAAATGATATCCAATAGACATAAAGAAGATTGATATAAAAATGCAAAAGTTTACTTTTGAAATTTTTAACGCAAATATCTCAAAATCACAAAAAAGTGACTGGTTTTTCCTCAAAACCACAGATTTTATTAATTGGGTAACATTAAATTATTAATAACAATAAAACCTGATAATGATAACTAACTACAACTTTCTATTAATTTCAAATATGTTTGAGGTATGTGTAACAATTTCAGCACAAAAACTTGTTTGCTGTATATTGTGTTTTCTTTGAAAAGCCTAATTAAACATATTTCAAATCTGTTGATTGAAACCACATTTTTTAAAATTTTTATATTTACATTGATTTACGTTATTTTACAGAAAACAACTACTGGTAAATAAGACATTTAAATCTATGCGGAATTTTATATTTTGATTTTTATTAATCATTTCTATTGCTTTTTTTCAGGATCTATCTGGACAGACTTCAAGCCTCAGATAGAGCAACTGAACCGAGAGAAGTTCACAGTGGTGGCATGGGATCCTCCTGGTTATGGCAATTCCAGACCTCCGAATCGGGAATTTCCTCCGGACGTTTTTGAGAAAGACGCCATCTATGCGCATGACCTAATGAAAAAATTGGGATTTTTGAAGTATTCATTGGTCGGTTGGAGCGACGGTGGGATCACTGCCTTGATCATTGCTGCCAAGTTTCCGAAAACTATTGACAAAATGGTAGTTTTTGGAGCGAATGCTTTTGTGTTGCCCCAAGAGATGGACATTTACGAAAGTAATTAATTTTGTATCTGCTATCTTTCAAATTCACATAGTTGATGAAATTCGATCTTAATTAATTTTCATCGCATTTGAAGGTCTTATTCAAGGGAACTATTCAAGGGAGATCCAACCAAAAAAACAAAAATCTGTTCATTCGAAATTTACCAAAAAATTGATCTTCTAAAAATTGTCTAGAAAAATAGCTATATTTATAAATTTTCCCTAGAAAAACAGTCTAATTTGTATTCTTTTTTCTATTTAAAGAATTATTTACTTAACTTAGTTTTATTTGGTAGGTATTAGAAATATAGACAATTGGTCGGAGCGAATGAAAGCACCTTTACTGAAAGTCTACGATGAAGAGTATTTCAGAAACACTTGGTCAGCATGGGTAGACGGCGTAAAGTACCTTTTCGAACATAACAAAGGAGACATCTGCAAAGGTTTGCTCAACCAAATTAAGTGTCCTACTTTAATTATTCACGGCAAAAAGGATTCCATCGTCGATAAGGCGCATCCCGTGTACCTCAAGGAACATATATCCAAGTCTGAGTAAGCTAAATATTATACAGATTAAGCAACCAACAGGGCCAATTTCATGGAAAAAATGGACCATAAAAACCAAACTTAATGTATTAAAATATTTCTAAAATAACTTTGTAACTTTTATTTTAAATTATCTTCATTCAATCTTAATATATAATTCTTCACTCAATCGAGCACGAAAAAACTAATCTGCAGACACTTTAAACAATTTTACGGCCCAAATCTTTAAATATAGAGGCGCTGCAATCGTTTTTTATAAACACTCATGAAAAGAGTGTTTACTCCTTAAATGATTTTATGTAATACAGATTTGAACAGTTATTAAATGTTAAATAAAAAATGTAAAATATTAAATAAAGTTTCTTGCTCAAGGCACTTTTTACTTTACAGATTAATCTATTTTGATGAAGGTGCACATAATCTTCACCTACGTTACCCAGACAAATTCAACAAGGCCGTCGAGGAATTTTTGTTGAAGTGATTCGTAAATATTGAAGCCAAAACTCAATGTCCTCATGGAAATCCTTCCAGCGCACACATCTCGCATTTTGATTTTGTCTGCAATATTTGTGTGTTGCTCTCTTACGCATTTGTTTATTATAATTCCGTTTTATAGTGTTGTTATACTTCCTTTCTACCTCTGCAATGGAAACTTTCTGGCTTGTACTTGAAGACATGTCAAGATGTGTTCAAACACAAATGTAAATTCCGCATAGTTTTAAATGTCTTATTTGTCAGTAATTGTTTTCTGCGAAATAACTTAAATCAAGCTCGTTAATTCGCAAAGAAAATAAAGTGGAAACATGAATTAATTTTGTGAACAAAGTAATTGTGAATTGAATTTAAGGTCAGACGTCAATTAATTTATACTCTGAACTTTTAGACTGTTTTTATACAATATTTTGTATACCTTTATCGGAATATTTAAACAAAAAAGCTTTCACTAAATAGGGAACTGAGAATGTTTAGTTTATTAAACTTGATAACTCTGACTTTTGTCTGATTCCACTCTTTCAGTTAATCCTAAGATTAATTCAGATGTGGAGACACGACTACGAAATACTCTCATCTCACTATATTATGAAATGGAATATAATTGAAGAAGGGTTCATCTACGTAATTGTAGGTTTGTAATCTTAATATGCCAGTTCTTTGTATGCGCGACAACTTGCTACGATGGTTTGCAAAGTCCTAGTTATATTTATTGTAGTTAATAAGGATCGATAAACAAATCTTGTACTTGCATTGTTAAATAAATAAATTAATTAATAAAAAAATGTATATAACAATATAAATGAAAGTGTTCAAATAATTTGAATTCTATGCAAAGCGACAAGGATTATATGATAATCCTTGGATTTCATCCAACCGTTTATATTATAAACGGTTTGCATAAAGTTTACATCAATGTATTTTCTCAGTGAGTTATATAATTAACGTAAATTGGATAATTTATTAACACAACATTTACATACAATTTATGAAAATATGAATTTTAAAGTTGCACAGAATACAATTTTATTATATAGATGATTGATTTGAAGATTATGTATATTTTCAGTTCATTTAAAGTAAAGAGTCCATAGAAACAATTTAAATTTAAATTATGTAATTAAATTTATAATTATACAACTAAATTTAAATTTAAATTATGCAGGACAATAAGGAAATACATTGATGTAAACTTTAAGTAAATCGTATTCATAAATTGTTTGCACATAAAAATATACACTTTATGTAATACTGGCTATCAGGGCGCAAAATTGTTGTCTTCGAAGATCTGAAATTATTTATTCCTTAATATGTATAAATAAACATAGCCAAAAAAAATCCTACACTGATAAACTCTCATAGCATCCTGCAAAATATTGATTACATTAATACATTTCCGGAGAAATACTTGTGTCAGTGTACCCTAATAGCGCATAATATTCCAGGATCGTACCCAGAATATTTTTCTAGAATATTGTAAATGTACCAGAAATACATATTCCGAAATATTCCTGGTACGTTCTAAGATCATTACTTGTCGGGCAAAATAATGTACTTAGAGAATTCCGGAGAAATATTTTTCATATGAAGTGGGAACGTTTCTGGAACATTTTTTGAGCATAGGGAAAACATATTTTCTTGGTTTATTCTAGGGAGATTTCTTTAAAATATACCAGAAATGTACCAGAAATACTTTTTTGGAATATTATTTTGAAAAAAGCAATTTTAAGCAAGAGGACTCGAACTTATGTCTCCCAAGTGGCAGTCTGCGACTCTACCTTCTAAGGCCTCCATGACTCATGGCAACTTACCCGCAGTAATGACTATCAGAAGTAAAAAGTACTCAGATTATTTTTATAAAACATTTCAAAAGTACAAGAAAAATATAAGAAACGTTCCCAGTTCATACGGAAAATATATCTCCGTAATATTCTAAGATGCGATGTCCGGTTCCATAAATTGCCTATCAGTTTCACAAATCAACTTGCACCGTAGCAAGGAAGCGTCAGCCCTGGTGGCAAAACGCTTATCTATGGTTCACACAGGGATCTCCTTGATCCAAGAACCTTGGACCGTGAAAGGGGTAGTCAG
>JABFPB010006879.1:0-11566 GCA_022817645.1 Ceratoteleas bidentatus | reverse complement strand
TACCGAAATGTAAATTTTGAAGAAAATCCGAGGACCCTTGGTCAAACAGTATCGCACTTGGGAAACTCTTACTCTATGTTTCTTGTATAAAATATTTTAGGAACATGTAATGCATTTTTTTCTAGATTTCGTTGGGCTTCAATGCCATGTTTCATGATATAGCTTTAATTTTTGAAAAAAATTGGATTAAGCTTTCTCAAGCCATATACAGTTTACGTAAGAAACATGTGTCTACTCCAGCCGGTTTGAAGTTGTGCTCAGTATACGAAGAACATCAGACGAATACTGACGCATTAAATAGTTTGCGCATTTTGCTCTTACCCCATTTAATTGTGTCTCAAAGTAAAATAAAAACACCTGCTCGCAGTGTCAAATTTTCAATCGGGGATTCTTGTGAAGGATTCGTAATTTGGACATAATTTGCAAAAAAGTTCAGATAAAAAGTTCCCGGTTTCAGTTAGTATTGAAACAGCGCATAAAATAATTAAAGTATAAAAGTATTATAACTCGCGTTTGCTAAATTATCGTTATTATCGTTTTTTATAACTTAAATATCAGTTGAAAACTTGAAAGAGGCACTTACTTTAGCGGCAGATAATTTTGTCGGGCAATTATACAGTAAACAATCTCTCTCACTAACTGTCATCGATCTTCGCAAGTCATTAAAGCTTTGCAAGATTTTATAGAAAACGTTGTCGCCGCAATTAAAGATACCGTGACCAAACTTCCTAAAGATGAGAAACAAGTTCAGAACATGGTATACTGTAACGTTCGACTTTTCCTAACCTTAAAAAATAACTTAATCAGCTACTGGGAAAGGAACGTAGACAATAAAAATCATTTTTATTCTTTTTCTTCTTTCAATTTATTAATCTCAAACATAAATTTTACAAAATAAAAAGAAACACTGGGTTCCCGACGTTAAACAAAAAGGAGACACACACTATGTATGAACCTCTTTCAATCCCTTTTTCGTCGACCTCTTTCAGTCGCTCAATATCGACCTCTTTCAGTCGCTCACCAGCGACCTCTCACAGTCGCTCACTACCGATCTCTGTCAGTCGCACACTACCGACTTCTCACAGTCGCTTACCACCGACCACTTTCAGTCGCACACACTCAACCCCTCTCTCTCTCACTCCACTCCAGTCCTTTTTCAGACTTTTAGTGCTGCCTATCCGGCCGCTTCAGGAACAGTGACCCTTCTCGGTTGAGCTAGCCCTTATGTAGGGCCCAAAAGGCTCGTTATCAAGCTTGAAGGCAAACTCGCTCTCAATCTCGTGTTCCAAAAAGGGCAAACTCGTTCCCTACCTCGAAACTAATGGGTTTTGCCGCGCCATCTATCCTAGCCCTTTATAAACTAACGCGGAACTAGTTTGATCTACCGTCGATACGGCAGTTCTCAAATTGTTGTGTTATTTACCGTACCGCGGTAAAAAATGTAAAGTTTGAAACTTGATTAGCCCTGATTCCACGATCTCCTGAACTAAATGGTGCCGCACATCTATATGTTTCGTCCGGGAGTGGTAGACCGAATTTAAGGCGAGAAACTGAGCGCTCAAGTTATTCAATAGGTTGATGGCGTCCCCTTGAGGTATCGCAAAACCCTCTTGGCTGCTGTCCAGTGATCCTTCCCAAAAGAATCGCTGAATTGGTTTAAGAGACTCGCTGCGTGTGATATGTCGGGACGTGTCGCGACCGAGAGATAAAGTAACGCTCCGACTAATTCGCGGTAAGGTGGCCTTGATCCGTCAGATGTTGCCCACTGGTCCGTCTTGTTCAGCTTGGTGATCACGTCGAGTGGTGTAGATACCGGGTTCGCCTCCTCCATCTTGAAACGACGCAAGACATCTTGGATATAAGTCTCCTGGAACAGAGTTAACCCATTCTTATCCTGCACGATGTCTACCCCAAGACAGCGCTTTGGTTCTCCCAAGTCCTTTAAAGCAAAAATCTTCTTCAGCTTATCACTGATTCGTTCTATGTTTTTCAGATTTCGTGACATGACCAATATGTCGTCAACGTAGACAATGATGATGATCATGTCGTTTGCCATCATTCGCTTGATATAAACAGGTATCTCCCTTCGAAGGTCTCGCTCCTAGCTTTCGCAGCTCCCCGTCCAGACGTTCGTGCCAAGCGCGTCCTGCTTGCTTAAGGCCGTAGAGTACTCTTCTCAAGCGGCACACCGAATCTCCGGCCTCCAGTTTCTCCAACGTGGTCTTCACCTTTCCGATTTGAATATAAATGCTTCCTGTCGTCCATATACCGGAGTATCTCTTCCATCTTCTCTGGCAGCTCCATGTACACCTCTTCCTTCAAATATCAGTTTAGATGCGCAGTCTCAATGTCGTATTGACGAATATGCATGTTCTTGCGAATTGCCAGTGCGAAACCTAAATGGGTGGTGTCGAGTCGGGCTACTGGAGCGTATGAGTCCTGGAAATCACCTGGTCTTTGAGAAAAACTGCTAGCCTATTCTCGCTTTATGTTTCTCCAGAACTTCGTTTGAACCGCGTTTGTCTCGAAGCACGAAGCAACTGCCGATGACGTTGTGCACTCTGGTCATTTGACGAGTTCCCGTGTCTCATTCAACATTATAGACTGTACCTCGCATGACATGGCGTGTAGCCATTCATCCGACTTTGAACTCGACAAAGCTTGAGTCAGAGGAATCTCAGTCAGGAAAGCTGAATCGAACTGATTTTCTTAAAGACAGTGAAATTCGTGGTATTGTTTCCTAGGTCTCCCGGGCTGTCCCTTACGAACCAGTCGTGGTTGTCCACGGCCTCTCCTAGCTGGCTCTCCCACCGCTGCGTCGAATGGATCACCCTGGTCTGGAAACCCCAGAAAATCGCTGTGTTGATCGTCGTCTAAATAGTCCTGTGCTACGTTTCCGTCCAAATCGTTTCGCAACACGTTGTCCTCCGACGCCAAACACTTCTGCAGGGGCGCCAGGGTGTGGGCTACCCGGTTCCAACGGCTCAAAATCGGCCAAGGAAATATCAGCTGATGTTTGGTCGGCCTTAGCAGGTGTCTACCAACCTCACATCACATCGCTATAACCAACCAAGACTCCCTTCTTCGACCGAGGTGCAAGTTTGTTTTTGTTTGGAGACTTGTCTATAACATAAACTTCACAACCGAATTGTTTCAACATACTCACGTCAGGAGGGCTCCCATGCCAAACCTCGAAAGGTGTTTTCCCATGTAGCTTGGTTGTCGGGCATCGGTTCTTGATAAAATTGGCAGCATTTACTGCTTCCGCCCAAAAAGGAGGCACCTCCTTATCCAATTGTCTCCATCAGAGTACGGTTACGCCTTTCGGCAACACCATTTTGCTGGGGTGTGTGCGGAACCGTTAAGCGTCGTGTTATTCCGTGTCTTCTGAGAAGGTCATCGAAATTCTTGCTGAGATATTCCAAACCGTTGTACGTCTGTAGAGTCTTCAACTTCTTCCCCTGTTGCGTCTCAACCAAAGTCTAGAAGTCGTCGAACTCCTCGATAACCTGATCCTTCTTTCCAATGAAACGCAGCTCACACCAGCACGAACAATCTTCGATAAAAGTGACGAAATACCGACTCTTCCCATTCGACATGACACGCATCGGTCCACAAACGTCAGAGTGGATGATGTCACCTACGTTTGACACTCTTGCCGATTTCTTTAGGAATGGAAGTCTGATCATTTTTCCTTCTAAGCATGTCTCACAAGTGAATTTGGCATCCAAGTCCGCAATATTTACACCTTGAATAGCTCCGCTCTTGATTGCTTCGCGCAAAGACTACACATTCAGGTGTCCGAGACGATTGTGCCAATCTTTCAGAGAGTTGAGTCGTGTCGCGTTGTCCAGCATCTGTGTTCCATCGGCTGCCTTGCACTCATCCTTTCCAGCATCCCGAACGTAGTATAGGCCGTCTGTGCGGTCTGCGAGGAGCTGAACCTCTCCGCTTCCATCGATGACCTCGGCCTTGTCGTGGTTCGTGCGAAGATCCGGTACGTATAGTGTTTCCAAAACTCACCGTCTTTTCGCAGCCGTCGATGTCCGCCGAGATAAGAACGACGCCTCTTCCCTCGAACTCTGTCAAGTTGCTTGCAAGATTGAGTTTCCCGTGTTCGTGCGCGTCGAATTCCGTGAATGCGCCGATGTCGTTGCACATGTACGATGTACAACCGGTATCCATACACCAACCACTCCGATGTGACCTCCTGTCTGATCGAAAAGCTCGGTTATGATCGCCGACTGTCCTGCAGATGGAGGCTTCTTGTTCAGACTGCAATCCCTCGCAAAATGTCCAAATTTTTGACATCTGAAGCATTTTGCCTTGGCCCTCTGACTTCCCGAGTCGGCACGTTCACCCTTGTCGCTCTTTCCTTTCGCCTTTTTATGTGTGGCTTTTCCCACGGCCAATGCACTTTGACTCGAGACAATTCGATTAGCTTCTTTACGAAGTAAATCATATTCCTCGAGCACCTTCACGCGAAGTGAATCCGGATCCGGAAGATCATCATGTGATGCAATTGCACAGCGAAAATTTTCGAAAGAGTCTGGGAGACTTCGCAAGAGCATCACCGTCAGAAGATCAATATTAATCTCAATGTCCATTTCACCTAACTTATCCACGGTGTCCGTGTACTGCTGGATGTCGCGCCGAACGTCGTCCACGTCCTGCATTTTGTGAGAAATAAGCCGGTTCAAGAGTGTCGCTTTTCTCACCGGTCCCTTGGTTGGTGGATGTCCGCCAATTTCGTCCAGATCTCTTTTGCAGTCGTGCACGCCCTCACGGGTTTGGTTTCAGAAGGGCCGATTGCCAGGATAATCTCGGACTGCGCCTTCAGGTCGCCCTGCGTCCACGTGGCTGCGACTTCTTCGGAAGCTTGATCTCCGACTACGACTTCTGGTTTCACCGTCGTGCCGCTGACATATCCCCAGGGATCGTTCTTTATAAGAACTGCATGTATCTGTATTTGCCATGTGTCGTAATTGTCTTTGTTTAACTGTTCAAAACATACGACACCACTCGCGTTCATCGCGAAAAATTACTGACACCGGACTGTGGGACAATTTCGCGAGTCCTCATTTTTCACGCGATGGGATCAACTTTGTTCACTTTTAAGTCCCTGGGCCCATAACCTGTTATAAAAGGCGGGTTTTTGGCGAATAAAGTCTCCCGGAGATCAAACAGTAAGATTTATTCGGTACCAAACAAAAGGAACAAAGAAACACGATGCGCGCGTGCCGGCGCTCACAAAGAAAAACGCGGGAGGGAAATCGCGCAGCTTCAGTCGCGAGCGTAGTCCGTTATAGGTGGCGCGGCAGTGCTTGAGCCCCGCGTTGAGCGCGTTATTCAAACTGAGCATGTGCGCGATGTGATTGTTTTCCGACATAATCAGGCAAACTTGTATCCCGTAAGTCATAAACCGGCAAATTTTTTCCCGTAATTTATAATCCGGTAAATTTGTCTCCAGTTATTTGGTTTCCCGTAACTTTATTTCCATAGTTGTTATGTTTGCAAGTCAAAATTCGTATATTTTAATTTGTAACTTCTTCCTTGTATTTTTTCGATAGTATTTACATCTGTGGTAAGTTTAATAAATGCGTAAATTTATTTCCGGTATATATACAAAAAGTATTTTTGTATATATACCGGATGCTGGGCAGATTTCACGCAATTCAGTAGTTGGTCCGTCCCGTTCCATCACCGCTCTAATCACTTGTCTTCGATGGCGGCGCAGCTTATTAAGCTCCTATCGACCTGCATCAATGAGTTGTCAGCTCATTTAGAAGAGAAGATCATCGCCTCTGCGCTGGTGCCCTCCGACAAGCTTATCGACAGCACGGTTTCTTACCTCAAATCCTGCTGGATCCACTTCTGCTCCAACCATGAGTAGCTTCGCAACGAAACCACGGAGTATTACGCTCAGAACGAGTTCGTCAATGCGGAGAAGGGATATCTCGTGAGACTTGGCAAATTGGAGGCGCTTCGACCACCTGCCATCGTGGACGAGCCTGCGTTCGAAGCAGATGTGGTCGACTGCCTTGAAGCATTCTACCACATGCTGTTGTGCGAGACCCTGCCTTCACTTGCCAAGGTATCACTCCCTGAATTCTCAGGTTCATACCTCGACTGGGAAGCATTTCGTGACGCATTCGAGTGCCTCGTCATCAACCAAGTGACGTACCGGCAATCCCGAAGCCGATCGTTCTGAACGGTCCCTTAAAGGCGAGGCCGCCTTATTGGTAAGGAACGTGAGCAGTATTGCCGCGAATTTTTATTCGACGTGAAGTATTGTGTGTTCTCGTTATGCGAACAAGTGCTTGTTGGTCAGGGCTCACCTGACTGCCTTCCTGGGGTTGGAGCAGGTCCGCGCGAATTGAGCCACTGACATGCGCGTTGAGCTGCGAGCCCTTCAGCAACTAGATCGCCTTGTGCAGCATTGGGACGCCGTTGTTGTTCAAGTTCTGTTGGACAGCCTAGATTCCCCGTCTCGGCGAGAGTGGGAGCTATATCTCACCAGCCTCGACGCTCAGCGAACCATTGCTCACAGGGCGTCTGTTCACGACATACTTACTCGCGCCGAGTTCGAGACTCGGTCAGCGGCCCTCGTCAGTGAAGGATGAGCCGCTCGCACCAGACGACCACGCGGTCGACACAGAAAGCGTGCGCCATCTGCCACGAGCTGCACTCTCATTTCAGCTGCCTTGTCCTGCGAAGGATGAACCCTCAGGAGCGGTTGTCTGAGATCAGGAAACATTCGCTGTGTTTCAGCTATCTTGTTGGCCACCAACTCAGTCAATGTTCCTCGACTAAGTTTTGCTCATCCTGCAGGTAACAACATAACATGCTGCTTCACTACGCCTTCGGCGTGTTCCAACCTGACCAGAACTAAACCCATCCGGCGAATACAAGTCCGGCAACGATGCCCCTTTATGTCCGCTGCCGCTAGCCACCACACGCGTAAGCGTGTCGAGAACGTGTCCACGTTGATGACCACAGATCTAGTCTATGTAACGTCACCGACTAGAGCCAGATATCAAACGCGTGATATTCTAGTTTTGGCTTCTGAAGATTCGTTCGTATTAGAGGATGTCGTGCAGCGCCTGAATTTGACCAAGTTTCACGCATCCCTGTCCGTGGTCACGCATCCCTGAGCGCGATCAAACCTGAGCGCGCTACCGCCTACACCGAGGTCAACTTTGCTGCGCCCTCGTACCCGGACGAGCAACTCAGCGTGCTAGCCTTCGTCCGACCCAGGATATCAGCTGAACTTCCCGATAACTCTGCTGCGCCAATTGCTCCTGCATTGCTACGCAGACTGGAGCTTGCAGATCCAGAGTACTTTCGCACGCAGAAGTTCGGCCTACTGCTCGGCGCTGATATCTTCGGACTCCTGATCCGTCATGGGAATTTCAGGGTACCTGGTCACCCGGTGGTCACCCTGAACACCGCACTGGGATGGATCCTGAAAGGTGCCCTCTCGACGCGGTCTAATCAGGTGTCAACGATCACGTGTTGACACCTGTTGATCAAGTTGTTGAACCTTTGGACGAAGCCTTACGGCGCTTCTGGTAAACAGAGGAGCAACCCGCTTTGGAGTATCCACCCCCCCCTCGAAGACGAGGATTGTGAGGTGCAGTTCAGGTCGTCATGCACCCGAGACGAGACAGGCCGATTTATGTTCAGCTTGCCTAGCCGGTTTGCCATCTAGCACGTTCTCAGGCGGTCCAATCGCTACTCTGCACTGAGTGCCGCATCTCCCATGAAAAATCACTTCGGGAAGTGTAAAGAGCCTTCAAACGCGAGTATCAAGTTCTCGGCCATATGGAGAAAACGGACGAAGCAGCTCTGGAATCGGCGAGGCACCTACCGCATCACGGTGTGACCGAGTCGGGGCCGACAGGGAAGAAACTGCGCGACGTGTTCGACGCCTCTCGAAAGAACGCATAGCATTTGCGGGTCGAAGATTAATTCGTCTTGCTCAACCAGTATTCCTCGCTCTCTCTTACGCTGCGCGTAACCACACTATCCTTGCGCTTCGCAAACCGATGTCTTTCCCGAGAGCGGCCCCACTGTCGTTCATCACGCCAGCTAACTTCGAGGACGCCAGGATGAGACTTATCGACCGCGTGCAGCAGTCCGCGTAAGAAAATGAAATCTCCGCGCTTCGGCGGCGAGCTCGGACGGCCGATTCGTCTTCCATAGCGAATCTGAACCCATTCCTGGACCAGCGTGGCAACTTCCACAACGGCGGGCGCCTAGACAAAGCCGGCCTAACCTATGATGAGAAGCATTCACCGATGTTACCGAAGGAAGCACACCTCAGTCGGCTATTCGTGGGCTATGCGCACGACTCTGTGCTCCACGGAGGTCTTGCCCTCACCACCAGCTTCCTTCGGAAGCACGTTTAGGTATTACATAGGCCAGCACTCGCAAAGGTCGAACTCCGTCGCTGCGTCATGTGCTGTCGCCATCGAGCCAATCTGGGACACCGGCATATCGGACAAATTCCTGCCTCCAGCTTCAAGCCCAGCCGTCCTTTCGCCCGCACCGGGCGAAAGGACGCCGTTGAGGAATCTGCGCGGAGATGTTGTCCGACAACGGCAACAATTTCCTCAGGGCCGATGGCGAAATCCGAGCTCTCTTCCGAGATTCATCGGCGTTCTACCAGGAGGCTGCTGCCAGCCTGGCCAACTCTGGTACTCAATGGCGCTTCCCCGCATTACGGCGGCTTGTAAGAAGCCGGAGTGAAGGCACTCAAAGGCTTTTGAAGAAAACGATCTACGACCTATGAGAAACTCAGCACGGTCTTGGCTCAAGTCGAGGCGTGCCTGAACTCCAGGCCTATAGTTCCGCTGCCTTCGGATCCATCAGAACTCGCAGTGCTGATTCCAGTGCACTTCGTGGTACTGTAATCCCACTCCTGACCGTGCCTGAACCACCCCTTCCCAAAAATTTGAGCCTTTATTCTAGGTGGCGCATGGTCCAGCAGTTGGCTCTGAACTTCTGGCGCAAGTGGTCGGCGGAGTACTTGGGCCATCTGCAATAGAGGACCCGTTGGAAGGGAGTTCAGGTCAATTTTCCAGTCGGACAGGTGATCCTGGATCGCAACACTCTTCTGCCATCTGCAAATGGGCGCCAGGCCGAGTCACCGCTGTGCACCCAGGACGCGATGGCCTCGTATGCGACGTCTCGGTGAATACCGCCACCACTGAGCTGCTGAGACCCATCACCCAGCTCTGCCCGCTACCACCGGTTCACGATGGATCAGAGGCGAGGTCCGTCAGCCAATAGTCGCTCCTCCGGTACGCTCCAGCTTGATCTTCGGCGATCAAGCCGCCGAAAATCAATTGCGACACGGATTCCGGGCAGCTCAGCTGTCTTTTCGCGGCACGCGCGCATGATTATTTCCGACAGAAACGAACTTGGAATGAGTGACGGTTGAATGATCGCAGTTTCGGTGCGATAACGGAGTGAGTGCGGGTGCGCAAAACGACATTGGACTGAACTGAGTGCGATTTCGTGAATGGCTGACCGGAATTTCGAGTGAATGAGTGCGTGGAGTCGTTACACTTTTCGCTGTCAAATTTCATCGGCGATCTGGGAAGCAGTTGGGCCCAACTTCAAAGTTCCAGATTACAATATGAGAAACCAGATAATTATGGGGGATTGAGAGGGACCAGAGGGTGGCTCATTTTTCCTTTCCCCTTTTTCCCCCTTTGGAGATCAAAGGTTATTTTCCCAACCTCAATTCCTTCCCGGTTGTTGTAACAACCTTGTTGTCCGTCGTGGTTGTGTTTGCCATGTTCGGATTCCCTCATTTCCCATAGAAAATGGACGGAATATTTCTGAGCAATTTTAAATTCAAATATAGAGCCAAATTAAAGTAAGCAATTGTTTATAAAATATTTTTTATAACAGATTTAAATGTCTTGTTTAAATCTGTTACTTATTTACAATACTGCAGTTTTTATACAAAATGAATTCATGCAATTCTAATTATTGAAATTATTAGAATTGATTATAAATTGTAAAAATAATATAAACAAAATGCATTAGAAATAGATTACACACGTTTTTAAATAACAGGAAAGAATATTATTTTTAATCAAACGTTAATTAACAAATAATGTTATTTTTACTCGAAAAGATTTTTTATGTTAAATGTATAAGAACAAAATTGTATTTTATATTTAATTGTTACGTCGTATAACACGATTCACTGTACGAAAAGAAATCTCAAACTAATACAAACTATGAAAAATAACTAAACTGAAACTATTAATAATATCTCAAAATAGTTGTATCTTTAATTATTTTAATAAAAAATCAAACCAATAAAGCAGGTATTTTGATCAGTCTGCTACCAAAATAACCAAGACATAACAAAAATTACACGCTTTAGGGCAAACAATTGTGGAAAGGTGTACAATTAAAAAAAACTGGGGTACATTTTTTCTATTCTAATTTTTCCACTGGTCATTTTTTCACGCTTTTATTTTTTCCATTCCATCCATGTGTGATTTTAATCTATAAATATTTTGAGATATTTTTAAAAGTTTCGCACTTTTTATTTACATTTTCTTCATAAAGCGCTGCTGATTTCTTTTCGTTTCGATTAGCGTCTTTCGTGTCGTAACAAACGAAATTTAATATACAATTTTTTCTCATACATGTAACATAAAAAATCTTTTCGAATTAAACAATCATTCTTTGTTAATTAACGTTTCATCAATAATAATAATATTCCTTCTTGTCATTTAATATCGTATTTTTTTTCGTTTTGTTTTTTACGTTTACTATTTTTAATTCGTTTTGTTTTTATTATTTTTACAATTTATAATCAGTTCTAATTATTTCAATAAACTCAATTAATTTTCTATAAATACTTCACAAATTGTAAACAAATCAGATATTAAAAAAATCCGATTTATTAGATTTGAACCAGACATTTTAATCTGTTATAAACATATTTTATGAGCAATAGGTTACAAACAAATTTCTAATAAACAATTGTATAATTAACAACAATTGGACTGGAATGTTTTCGATTCCACATTCATATTTTGAACTTTGACGATGGCGTCAAGCGAGGAAATTGTGGCTGCTTGTCAAATACGTGCTTTATTATATTTTAATAAATATTAATATTAATATTTAATAAACGTGCTTAATATAAGTAAATAATAAACTCAGTAATCAATTATATAATGTTACTGTGATGATTACATTGTCTTATTTGTTAACAAATAAAATAAAGTAATTAAAATGTTAAAATAACAATCATATTTGCTTTAAAAAGTTTGAATATTCAGTTACCAATAACACCTATAAATATTTATCTTAATAATTATTTCATTAGCGCTGATTGTCCAATAGTGTGATTTTGAATATTTTTACTCATCTAGTTCATGAAAAGTTTTATTCGGCGAAAACTATACTAAATTCTGACGACATATCACTAGATCACTAGTTTCGTTTTGAGACATTTTTCGTGTCTAATATACGAAAGTTTTTCAAAATAAGACACTTACTTTTGTAGTGATAGCTTGTCAAGTGGTACTTG
>JABFPB010006878.1:0-11567 GCA_022817645.1 Ceratoteleas bidentatus | reverse complement strand
AACTTTGCATAAAAGTTTATGCAAAATTTATATCAGAAACGGTCGTAGATTAACTCAAATTTTATGCAAACTTTATGTAAATATTTGCATAAAGTTTGTACAAAATTTGCATAAATATTGCATCAGGTTGGTTATCAGGGAATGTACTCACAGGGTTAATGGAAATAAAATTTTTGAAATTTTCGGTTTTCCCTCGGAATTTGTTCAGCAGTTGAACAAATTGCACCTGCTGATAAATAATTCCATAACATATTTCTAATTGATTATTATTAATAATTCTATCTCTCTAATACTCTATAACTGGAATTTACCTGCAGTAATGAAAATTTTAATTGATGTTTAGATTATTATAGTTTGCCATTTGTTATTACCTGATGATAATAGTACTATGATTATAAGTTGCTTTAATTTAGATTTAGATATTATTAATCACAAAACAGAAAATAAATTTTATAAATGTAATTTGGTATTTTTTATTTAACATTATACAATTTAATGCAATAAAAACTCCAACATTCTGAATTAATCATGAAAGAAGTAGTTGTCTTGTTGTTCGTACTTTCATGCAATGTTAAATAAAGCACATAATTATCTGTTCGGCGCATGTTGCATAAAATAGATTATTATGTTAAAGTGGCTGTATAGTAATGCAAGTCGACAGTGTGTTCAATTATGATAATTCTCTTTCAGATAATCGTGCCTAGAGGTCCAGTCCAAGCAAAAGGCTTGCTAATCAGCAGTGTGGAGGAGCAAGACCCTTGCATAATATTTGAGCCCAAGTGCCTTTACCGGTCGGCGATTGATCAAGTTCCTACTGACTATTACAAAATACCGTTGGGCAAGGCGCAAATTGTTAGGGAAGGTATGGGTTGGGACAACAAAAAGTTATCAGAGATATTAGAATGAAAGCAGTTTTATTGATAATTTACGGTCGTTTAAAAGTGTTCCTTGAAAATAGTTGTTAACATTCGTTTATTTTTCTTGGGATTTGTGTCGTTTTAATTTCATATACTGATTTTAAACAGGTGACACAGTTACTCTAATAGGATGGGGAACACAAGTGCACGTTTTACAAGAAGCAGCAGAACTAGCGAAAGAAAAATTAAACATCCCTTGTGAAGTTATTGACTTGATGTCCATTTTACCTTGGGATGTGGAGACAGTATGTAATGTGAGTTTTGAATGGATTAAAAAAAAATTATTATTATTATTATGTTTATATGCTGTGTTTCTTATAAAGTGTTTCTTATAAAATGTTTCTTATAAAGTATCTACATAATTTATATAATTATTTAGAATTTTAATTAAACTAACTTTGAATTATATTTCAGTCAGCAAAAAAAACAGGTCGGGTAATCATATCACATGAAGCGCCTTTGACTAATGGATTTGGAGCAGAAATAGCAGCTACTATACAGGTATTTATATAATAATTGCTGAAAATGTTAATTAACATAAATTGAAATAAACGATTATGCAATTAACTGATAATTGTAGGACCGTTTTAAATTTAGAAAATATGC
Source organism: Ceratoteleas bidentatus (assembly GCA_022817645.1). Taxonomy (NCBI): domain Eukaryota; kingdom Metazoa; phylum Arthropoda; class Insecta; order Hymenoptera; family Scelionidae; genus Ceratoteleas; species Ceratoteleas bidentatus. The sequence continues at coordinate 10,044 of JABFPB010006878.1, read as the reverse complement.
AATATTAATGTACTTTGCTTGAATGTTACAGAACGAATGTTTCTTGTATTTGGAAGCACCTGTAGAGAGAGTAACTGGTTGGGATACTCCATTTCCACATGTCTATGAACCCTTCTACCTACCGGATAAATGGAGATGCTTCGATGCTATCAAAAACATTGTAAAATATTAATATAAAGTAAACAGGTAAAAGTAAACTAATCTCAAAGTGTTTGATAGAAAATATACAGAAGTGTTAAGATGATAAAATGTCTTTTTTACTCAAAGAATCTTTTGTAATATCTGTACAGAAACATTTATAAGAAAAGGATATATAATAAAAGAAAACTATTTTCAAGTATAACTTTTTCTTTCTAAGCAATATTTATTTCGGCCGAAACATTCACAATAATTAATAAACCAGTGTAAACCCTGTATTCCTAAATATATGATACGAGTTCCGAACAATTCCAAATAAGATGAAAATTAGACAATAACGTAAAAAATTGTTCTAAAAGAAACAAATGACCTGATTCCCCAATGGGTGCGACCTCATAAAGCATCATAAAGAACTTTTCACCGAAAAATGTTATCAAATCGTCAACGTACAGTTATCTCATTCTTCCTATTCACACTATACATAATAAACACTTCATTTTCCCACAAAACCTTGCTGCATCCGAATCGTTCAACAAATCATCTCCATGACATTCAAATATATGTGTAATTCTCGCCTCCCACTTTTCACCCAAACCCAGCGTTTACACCGTAACGTTTACTCCGCACCAGTGACATCAATGCATCAGACAAGGACACACAGCTACCGAGAACTTCCTCAGCGAACGCATTTTCGACTTTCGGCGGCTTCCAAATCGAGAAACAGTATTTCCTCCGCCAATTGTTAATCAATCAAACAATTAAACCAACCGAAACTGTAATCCGCAATTTGTTCTTTCCGCGATATTCCACACCGCTCGACGTACCTACAACTTTTATCTCCTCGCGGTATCGTAACTCAGTATGTATACATGACACCGTCTTTCGTTACCGCGATTTCTGCCGGAATGATAAAGCAGCGAATTTGTATTAGCAGTTCCGTTCACGCTTGAATTCGAACGCGCTTTTCAAAATACCGCGACCCGCACGAAATCGCTCGATTGTTGTCGAATTCGGCTATTGTTGACGGGCGCCCGATCTGTCCACCTTAGTCACTCTGCTTGCTGAATAATCCGGTCCTGAATGTAGGAGTACCCGACTGACGTTCCAGTCGCTCGAAGTCGTCCGCTGATACACTTTTTAGCCAAAATGACGAGGTGAGTGTTCACAACACGTTTGCCTTTGAGGTTAGAGGTGTACGGAATAGCGCTTTGCAACGCATTTATGAATTAAATTGCACGCGATTGCACGGCAGCGACGAACGAAATCGTCCCCGCGGTCGAATCCGCGCGGTTTCGAGGTTAGACGCCCGGGCTTTCTCTGATTACGCTTGCGATTCGCGCGACTCGTGGAGGTTATAACAATTTGACACTGCGAAAAATGAGCGAAACGCGTCGATCGTCTTGTTTGCAGGTCGAAAATCGAACTCGGAGACGTCACGCCGCATAATATAAAGCAACTCAAATTACTGAACCAAGTGGTGTTCCCAGTTTCTTACAACGAGAAATTTTACAAAGATGTTTTGGACGCGGGAGAACTTGCCAAATTGGCCTATTACAATGACATTGTCGTGAGTATGGTTTAGGTTCATGTACAGTGTTTGTTGATTGTTCAACAGTGATGATAAGTTGTATTTTAATTTCTATATGCAAGATTTTACAAGATTTGTATTTACCAATGTCTCAAATACATTACTTATATTGTAATGAAATAATAATCTATTTGCAATATAAACATTTAAAAAAATTGATGGTATAACAGTAATATTTTTAAATGACAAAAGTAATATATTTTCATTGCTATTTTGTTATTATTTTCTGACATAGAAATTGATATGAATTGATTGTCAACACTGTTGATAAAAAATACAAATTACTTGGAAACAATTTCATTGATTGAACTGTTACTTTCAGGTTGGAGCAGTATGTTGTCGAGTTGACATATCCGAGAATTCTAGGAGATTATACATAATGACTCTAGGCTGTTTGTACCCTTATAGAAGATTGGGCATTGGCACTGTTATGGTAGAACATGTATTGAATTATGTAAATAAAGATGGGAACTTCGATTCAATTTTCCTGTAAGTACAGAGTAAATCCATTTCAAAGTAAACAGACAAAAATCATATCAGACAAAAATACGCAAACATAGTTGATTGACTCAAAACACTACTCAGAAAATACTTCCATGATAACTGATCTCAGATAATTAATCAGTAACACATAATCTGATACAAATAATCATAACTGTTGACTGATAAAATTAAAAATACATTCGTGTGACATTATTAATATAAAGTGAAATATATATTTGCTTAAGGAATGATTTACTTAATTCTGGTTTTTCTTTTAGACATGTACAAGTCAATAACGAAGGCGCGATCGACTTTTATAAGAAATTTGGCTTCGAGATCGTCGAAACGAAAGAACATTATTATAAGCGGATCGAACCTGCGGATGCGCATGTTCTGCAGAAAACATTGCGACCCCGAGAAAACCAAATGCAGAACAGCCAGTGAAACGACAATCTACTGCCAGTTCAACCACCCCGCGAATTGACTCGAACCGCAAAAAACTGCCCGTTTCGAATTTGTCTTCGTCCTTATTCTAGCGTCTGATGATTTGAAATCTTCGACATTTGGAATAGAAATTTAAACAATTGGTACGACCAAACGATTTAATTCATAAGTTGTTGCGATTGTAAAAAGGAATACCGATTTTAAGTTGAATACAAGTCCAGTTTATGTAAAATATATTTTTAAAGTGATTGTAATAAATTCTTTGTTACTTGTAGTCGTGTCTATTTTGTTCTCTTTGTTTATACCGAAATTTTAGAGTAAGGCAAACAATAACTTAGGTTGTAATGCATAATTAATTGTTATACTTGATTAATTTTCGTATAATTATGTTTTTTTCGTACTATCATCAGTTTATTCACTATTGCGCATTAAGTTTCAATTGATACAAATTAATTAACCAATTGATTATTGTTCTCGATATTATCTTAGATTTGTTTTTATCAGACAGTTTTTTATTTAATAAAACATGTTTCCAAAAAAGCTGCTTTTTGTCACCGTCGGTAAATTAGAACAAACCTATTTCGTTTCGAGAATTATCATTAAAAATACGACTCGCCGAACGGGGAATCAGGTGGCGTAACATAATAGGCGGTCGTATATATCGGTAATTGAAGTTGAACATGGCACTTTTTAGACTCGGTTTTCGCGCACACCTTTGTCTTCAACATGTAATTTAATTTGAAGTATTGCATTCCAATTTCTACTCAGTTAACTCCTTTATCAATTTGGTAAGTCAAATTCGTTTTAACTGAAGTACAATTAATTTTCTCAAACAACGAACAAGTCGCAACTCTTTTGATCGTTCAATTGTGACCATTGCACAGTCTCGTCCAAATGTAGAAAAACGCTTCGAGCTTTATCGCATGGCTTTCTTATCATCTCCTGTACATAATGCGCGATAATTTTGTCGCATTCTTATTGATTTCAGATTCAAAGTTTGTCTGAGCGAAAATCATTGGAAAGTCAAAATGCACTATCACGTGTTGCTAATTTTATGGGCAGCACGTGCTTATTGTGTGTCATTAAATGGTGAATGGACTGGAAACATACCATCTCGAAGTGAGTTTTTATCTAAAAGGGCATCGAAAAGAATTCTAAAGAAGCATTTCTAAACACTTCTGAGTAGCTTTTTCCTGTTTATTACAAAGTTAACAGAAAACAAGAATTGAGAAACTGAAGATGAAAATGAATAGTGTCTTTGATGTTTGAACAGATTTGACCTTTCGAGCCAAGGTTCCTGGAGGAGTTTTCTCTGATTTGCAAGAGGCAAAGCTGATCGGTGAAAATCTGTTTGGTTTCAACGATGTGGAGAACAGATGGGTTTCCCGGGAGAATGTCAATTACGTCAGATATTTTGCAGGTTCCTATAGGTTTTATTGTATAAAAGGAAGACAAACATTGTACAGCACAACTGATTAATTGGGAATAATTTTTTCCAGTGAATGAAACCATATTACAACGTGAGAGAGTGTCTTTAATTTTCCACGGTCTTGACACGTTTGCGACTGTTCATGTAAATGACAAAAAAATAGGCGAGGCTTCGAATATGTTCACACGATATAGTTTTGATGTCAAAGATCACTTGAAGGTACTTCAATCGGTCTAAATAAAATCGGGGTTTTAAGGTGGATAGTTCTCTGACAAATATTTCGCCTTCCAGGCTGGACAAAATAAGCTTAACGTCTCTTTCGCATCTCCCATAGAGGTTTCTGATAGATTATATGCAGAACAGAGCAAAAACTACAAAGTTCCACCAGTTTGTGTACCCCCGCAATACAATGGGGAATGCCACGTCAACCACATTAGAAAGATGCAGGCGAGCTACTCTTGGGACTGGGGACCTGCCTTCCCTTCTATGGGAATCTGGTGAGGATCAATTCAGGATTGTTACTTTATGGAAAATGTTCCACGTAAAAAATTCTGAACTTTCTTTGCCATAAAAAGTAAACTAATTTTCTATGTGGCAAAAGTCATACTTTTCAAAATTCTCTAAAATTCTTTGTTGAAAGTTATTTGTCAAATCTTCAATACATTCTCCCATAAGTAAAGAATCTTGCCATTATTTTATCTTTAAAAAATAGAGTATTATACAATACATTCTCCCATAAGTACAGAATCTGGCCACTATTTTATTACTCTGTAGAAATAATAATCATTATCATCGCACAGATAAAAATGCCAAACGAAATAAGATTTTCAACCCACTTATCACCCCAGGAAAGACGTCGAACTGGTCTCCTCGAATCTCGCCAGAGTGACCGACATCTCGACCTACGTCCACGACCAGGACTCCACCTGGAAAGTGGAAGTGGTCGTCTATTTTGATGTCCTAAGCAGCTCTCCTTTCACCGCGGCCCTGTCAGCTGTTTTGAAGGGGAACGGTGGCCATGTTTACAGAAATTCGTCCACCCAACTTCTAGAAGTGCAGAAGGGCAAGGCTAAGGGATTTCTCTCCATTGAGATCTCTAAGGTTGTCTCAAACGAAACAGCATAAAATTTTCCAACTCAGAAGACACTTTACCCAGTAAAAACATGTGTTCCGATTGAAACGTCGTCTACAGAGGGTTACATTAACTTTTTGCAGACGTTGTACTTTTCTAAACCTTCATTAGACTACATTTCAATACTTTTTATTAGGAACACCTGTCTTCCGTCTGGGTAGTCATCTAAAACCATTTTTCTTTCAGCGCGCAGTCTCCCTCTGGTGGCCAAACGGTCACGGTCTCCAGTTCCTCTACACCCTCAACTTCCAAGTGAAGACTTGGAACGATATCTTAAACCGCGAATTCAGAATAGGTTTCCGAACAGTGGAACTGATACAGGAACCTGTTCGGAAGGGTCTGACGTTCTACTTCCGCATCAACGGTGTGCCGATTTTCGCCAAGGGCAGTAACTGGATTCCGTCCAGCGTTTTTCCGGAATTGTCGTACAAGGAGGCAACCGTGAAGCACCTGTTGACCTCCTCCAAGTTGGCACACATGAACATGATGAGGGTCTGGGGTGGCGGTGTCTACGAATCCGAAAAGTTCTACGAGCTGGCGGACGAGCTTGGGATCATGATCTGGCAGGACTTCATGTTTGCCTGTGCGATGTACCCGACGAGTGATAACTTTCTGGAGTCGGTTCGCGAGGAAATAGATCAGAATGTCAAGAGGCTGCAGAACCATCCGAGCATAGTGGTTTGGGCTGGAAACAACGAGAACGAAGCTGCTTTGTACGGGGACTGGTATGGTACCGGGGCCAGGGAAATTTACAAGAAGGACTATTTGAAGTTGTACGTGAACATTGTGGAGAACGTGGTGAAAGAGCTGGATAAGACCAGACCTTTCGTGGTATCCAGCCCCAGCAATGGATTGTATGCTGATAAGAATGGGAGATTTGGGACCAATCCTCAATCGCCTTTGTATGGAGATGGTGCGTTTTTTATTAGGGTTTAAATATTTAGATAGATAAATAAATGGGGGTGTTTTGGGCTGGGATGTTGCGATGATAGATCTTTTAGATAATTTGGTGATTGGCTTTCATTTTAGTTCACTACTACAACTACTTTAGAAATGGTTGGGACATAAGCCAGTATCCCATAGTTAGGTTCTCTTCAGAGTATGGCTTCCAGTCTCTACCCTTCTACACTACTTTGAGTGATGCCGCACCGAAGTCAGAAGATTTGACGGTCGCCAGTGAATTCATGCAACACAGACAACATCTGCCTGCTGGCGACTTTTTAATGCAAATGTCCATAGAGAAAAATCTGGATATCCCTGAAACTAAGAATGATACCAGCGAGGACTTTGAGAATTATATATTCTTGAGTCAGATTAACCAGGCAGTGTCCATCAAAATGGAAACGGAACATTATAGGCAGATGATGAGTGAGATTAATTCAGTTGGGGAAGGAAAGACGATGGGTGCTTTGTATTGGCAATTGAACGACGTTTGGCAGGCGCCATCTTGGTCTTCCATTGGTTAGATCATTTTATTTTAATAAGGCAAAAATGTTTCGTATAATTAAATTGGATGGTTATATTATATGAGTTTGTTCATATGATATGAGACAATCCAGTTTTGGTTTCGGGAACTGATATTCATCAATGTGCCATCTGGATCGGAAGTATCACGAGTATTGGGATTTGACATAGGTTTATGAAAATGGAAAAAAAATTTGTTGTTAAAATTTGATACTTGAACTAAGTAGTTTACTTGTAATTTGCTCCAATCCTCTTAGTTTAGTGAAATTTGATTTAATTATAATGTAGTTACTGTGAACGATAGAAAATATGATGAAAATTAGTTGAAAATAGGTCTGATCTAGATGGCGTATCTATGCATGTTAGATCCCAATGGAGAAAACTTTACTTTCCCGATTGTTTCTGCAAGTTTCTATCTTTGACAACGCCAATTTCTGAAGTCATATCTCCATCTCAGATCAAATTGTTCAGATTTAATTTTAAAAAGTTAGGAACAATATTTTTTCCTTTTCGCTTTTTCTTACACGTTAAAACGAATTTTCAGTTTTATATAATTTGTATAGATTACAATGGACGGTGGAAAATGCTACACTACTATGCTATAGAATTCTTTGCACCAGTGATAGTTTCTCCTAGACTTTCCGAGGCGAGCGAGCTTCAAATATACGTTATCTCGGATCTTCCCAACGATATTGAGAATGCAAGAGTTGGAATCAAAGTCTATACATGGGATAGCTTTAATCCAACATATGTGGAATACATAACCAATATCACAGTGGTACTTATACAAATACATTATGTCGATGTAAATGTAAATTACATTTGGATGTAATTTACTAAAATTATTGAATTTGATACAGTATTACATTACGTAATACTGTATCAAATCCAATAATTTTAGTCATCGATTCAAAAACCTATTCTTTTCAGTCGAAGAGAAAGTCCTATATGGTTGCATCTTTCTGGCTAGACGACTTTCTGCGTAAGAATACCAATTGCGGTGATTTGAAGACGGCGAGAAAAAATTGCTTTGTGGAGCTGGAACTGAAAAATGATCGGAACCAGAGAATCGCACCTCTGAATTATGTCTACGTTGGCAATTTAAAAAATCTGACTGCCAGAAGTGAAACTTTTGAGGTAAAAACTCCGAATAATTACATTCGAATACATTCGAACGAGCCTTTTACCGAACTACTAATTCAGCAGGATAATATCAAATTAACCCCCAATAATCTCAAGGTTAATTATGATTCAGATTCTCCAAAACATTTAATTCTAAAATCATTCAATGAAATCTGCAGGTTTTCATCGAATCCGTGAACTGCAACGACTTCAAACTCACAGTCAAATCCGACACCCTCAGTCTCTTCGTCTGGTTGGACCTCGGCAAAATCAACGGTCGCTTTTCCAAGAACGGTTTCCACATGACCGAGAACAAAACGTACCTTACCTTCCACGCGTTTAAATCCACGAGTTCACGCGAGGTGGCTCTGAACCTGAAAGTAAAAAGTCTTTACAACGTGTACACCAACTCGACCTTGAAGGTCGTCAGCCGGAACAATATCAACTACTGTAAAAGCCACTAGATGTCACTTCCTCAGCGAGGATGGACCGGCGCCTATTTTTTATACGAGTGTTTCGTGTTATACTTTTTTGTCGCTCAGAAAACGAGACGTGCACTTCGACTATGCAATCCCACGAGCTGTAATTATAGTTCCAAGCGATCGTGGAGCATCGCGAGTCTATTTTAATCGTGATGAATGAATTATGGTGCCATAGTCACTCAAATTGTCAGCTATATATCAAGACGACGGCTACAATGTGTTTCCAATTAATCATCTCTTGTCCTCGCGAGGCAGTGCTGTTTAAACGGCGTGAAATTGAAGGCATTATATCCGTCAGGAGAACGCGATCGTTTTCTACCAATTATGATTATTATTTATTTACACGAACCCAAGCCTCTTGATTTGGAATACTGTACTTGTGTAACTACAATTAAATGTGTACGTTCCGAGACTTGGAGGTGTGCTTATTTCTCGCGATGACCGCCTGAGATGGGATTTTAATGATTTTATTTGAATATTTCCGTTCTGCTAGGTTCCCAAGTCGGAAGTAAGGTATTATTTCGACTTCGAAGATTCTACTTGGTTATCGTGGATTTATTGTCCCGACGCGTGCAATTAAGCTTTATTAGCCCAGTTCAATCTGCCTAGCGTCTGCGCCGATAGAAGTTTTATGAAGCGGCAAATTGATGTACTTATGGTATTATATTTGAAATTAGTTCTTTGAAGTTTTATGAGCTTGTCTTTTTCGCAATGTTTTTTATGTAGTTAAGATTTTTAAATAATTGTATTGCATTTTTTATTAAATATTTCCAAGGATATAAAACTGTATACATGTCGATATTCCAATGGTGATTTAACAATTAAATTAATTTAAACAGTTTTTTAATCTTTTTTCAAATTATCAAATCCATTAAACGGAATTGATAAAGTCCTTAGTCTTAATTCTGAAAACCTTGAACAGTTCTTCCAACTTCTCTTAGTATCAATTTAAAATTCTCAAAAAAATGTTCATAAACTTTTTTCACATAAACTTCCATTCTCATCCTTTCAGCCTTGAAAAAGTCTTTTTTATAAGGGTACACCTGTCAAAAAACTTTCATAAAATCAAATTATTTAATTGCATAATTCGAAAGTACATATTTTCGTGATTCTATTCTCAAATTTTCAAGTTGGCCCGATAAAAATTAACGAAGTTTACTTCGAAAATATGTTTTCAACGTCGGCAATTCTTTGAATAGATTCTTTTTGTTTCTTGAGTCCTTGATGATTCGAATTTAAATTCGATTTTTTACAGCCGATCAAATACAGATTTTTAGGGCCAAAAACCTTGACTTTTCATTTTTTTTCAAAAACAACGATCGCGGACCAGTTGAACTTATGCTGAACAAAATCCTACTGGAATTTTTCAGGTACTCTTCCAGCAGGGGCTGCCACTGCACAAGACCTTTTTAAAAAAGTCTTCTCCTGGGAGTGGCCATCCGCATCACCAGAACCATTTTTTTTCGAAACTGTCATTCAAATTCCAGTTCAATATATAGTTAGTAATAGATAAAAATATATTTTGATAATTTTGCATACTTTTCGAGAAAAAAAAATTCCCAAACTTTCCCTTTTTTTAGCCTTGCCGCTTGAAGGTATACCCCCTAAAAATGTCGAAAATGTCGCCTAAATATTACCATACCGATGGCTCTTACGAAGAAGGGCCAACTTCAGAATATCGTAGAAGAAAGGCCAGTTTAGGCCGGAGCACAATTGCGGGAATAGAGGAATAACAGAAGGAATGAAGGAATAGCGTTGAACG
>JABFPB010006877.1:0-11570 GCA_022817645.1 Ceratoteleas bidentatus | reverse complement strand
TATTAAATTATATTTATTAAATATTTTCATTATAATTTGATTTTAATTAACCGATAACTGCTACAAAATAACCTTTGATTTAAATCGTGATTTAAATAATTGATTTAAATCAATTGATTTAAATCATTGCAGCCCTGCTTTATTAAATACAAATATGTTAAATAGAATTTAATTTATTATTGAATACAAAAAATGGAAGTCAATACAAAATATTTTTTTATAAATAATAATTTAACTTGATTTCAATCAATCCTTCTAATCATGACAACTATATCAATTTATATTAAAAATATTCAGTATCTGTTAATTAATAATTCGAAAACATCGCAATGCAAAATAGACTTTTATATTTTTGGCGGGTTTCATAATTTGCATCCTCCAAATGCCTCTTTCAGCGATTTGGCGAGTTTCGTATCATATTTCATTTTAGTTTTCAGCAGTTTCGGTGGTCTCCAAAATGTTTCCAGAATATTTCCTAGAATCTTTCCTTTTCTTTCCCTATTTAATGTGTAAAAGAGAGACAACACCAACAATTCACTGAGTTAATTATTCTGTTCGAAAATGCCATAAATCATCCAGAAAAAATAATATTCCCCATCTCTTTCCCTCTTTAAAATAACGCTAAAGAGGAAAAGAGATAGAAAACATAACCCATTTCCTCTCATTCCAATTCGCCATATTTAAAGATCCCAATGTTTTGTTGTATACTCGTCTCTCTCTAATCCTCACGTCAAGCAATGATAGGAACGCAAAAAAGCATCGAAACACTGGTTTAATGCACTACACTCGAATCGGTGTCGCGCTGTTATTCGAATGCAGCGGATTTAAAGGTTAGATCATTTTCTAAGGTAATCATAATAATTAAGATTTGACAGACCTTATGTAAGACATGAGCTTTTCTTCAAATATTCGTACTCATTACTCAAATAAAGCTCATTTCCGACCTTTTCTTCCTCATTTTATCAGTCAACAGATTCCGTCAATTTGCTTCAGACGAATTGCAAATTAACTCCACTTGATCTGCGAAATAAATTAATTTTTACGTTGGTACAATATATATGTTATTTATGTGTCATTTTGTATCCTATTTTGATAAGTATTAGAATTACATTGACGAACTTCAGTTGCTAAAACATTCTGATTAAAGTTTCTTCCTTTGATTGATGAAAATAATAGGATTGATTGAATAACAATCTGTCACCATAGAAGGAAAGGATAATAACAATAAAATGTTGAATATATATAAAGTACAAACAATTATTATTAAATTAATTCAAAGTAATATTTCTGTATTAAGTTATAAATTAAAGTAATAAAATGACATGGAAAATTTAAGTAATAATAAAAAAACAGTGGAAAGAACTTGAAATTAAAATGTTTGAATTGTATCAAAATAGGGTTTTGGTTTTTGGAATGTAATATTCTGAAAATGTACAAATAGATTTTGAGTCCAGTGTCATAATAAAATGGAACTTTGATCGCATGTTCAATGAGATTCTGCTTTTGCTCCGATGATTGTGATTGTGCAGCTAAAAATATCGACCAATCAAAATTGTTTAGCGAAATGCTGAATTTGTTGAGCATTCAAAAGAAATGTTCACTTTGATGTAAGACTAATTGGGAACAAGAATATTTCTAGTTACAGAAAAGTTAATCGATCGATAATTTTAATTTAAGAATTAGACTACGTATGAAGATAATCTCAAAAAATTATAATCTGAAAGAAATTATTATTAAATTAGTATCCCAAACATTGATTTTTGAAAATTTTACAATTATTTATTCTGAAATAATCTTTGAAATAATGAGAAAAACAATTTGTTCTAATTCTTTAATGTTTTATTTTAGATTCCTACAATTATACAAGGGGAGTAGAGGATTGTTTTATTTGATTGTTAAGGAAGCTAAACTGATCAAAATGAATCGCATATCAAAAGTTCTTCGCAGTAAAGAAACTCGTGATTACTTTATGAGGTAAGAGAGATTCTTTTTAAGCTTGATAATAAATGGTAATATCACCAATTTTTGCAGTACACATTTTTGGGGTCCAGTTGCTAATTGGGCTATACCGATTGCAGCAATCGCTGATATAAATCGAAGTCCAGAATTTATTAGTGGAAAAATGACATTTGGTATGTTGTGAATTTCGTTCTAAAAATGTATTCTTTACTTTTAATTTACATTAATATTAATAAAATTAAATTCTTGCAATTTAGCAACTTAAAGTTAAAATTTCATGATTTATCAATTAGAAATAGACATTTTAAGGTAATTGTTAGACAAAATATCATTTTAAAATTCATATTAGTTTTTAGTTTTTTCAGAGGACAAAATGGTCCAAAATATAGGAAAGAAGTTTGAAATGATTTTTAATACAAAAGTATTATTTGAATTTTCAATAGAAATTTTGTTTGGTACTTTTAACTTTATATACCTTAATTTGTAAAACAATATGCAAATGTATTCCATTAAACAAATTTTTCAGCTCTCTGTTTATACTCCATGATGTTTATGAGGTTTGCAATAAAAGTACAACCACGGAATTTGTTACTTTTCGCTTGCCATTTTACGAATGAGGGTGTGCAATTAATTCAAGGATACAGATTCATCGATTATCATTACATCAACCCAAAGAAAAAGGAATAAGTTTGGACTCTGCCTTTTGTTATGACGTCAACTGTTTTCTTTTATAGATGGTACTTTTCTGTAGATATGGATACCTAAGGAAATTTGTTATAATTTGTTTTTCAGTGTTAATGAAATGCACAACAAAATGTAATATAAAGTTGCGTTATTTACATGTGTAATTATCACGTGTATTCGATTTGTTCAGAAAATAAACAAATTCGAGAAAGTTTTTAGATGGCCTTTAGATTTAGCGGTTTCCAAATCCATTTTCCTAGATCTCCACTTTTCTGTTACAATAAAAAATTAATTGGCAAAATTTTTTAGAAAGATTCGGCATTCATATTTTTATTCTCAATTCTTTTCTATTATTTTCTATTCCAACAATTTCTCAATGTTTTTGGCGAGCAATTTTGAAATCTTCAGAAAGAATTCGTTTTTGTTCAATTGCAAAATCTGAATTCAAACTGACAAGATGAATTCTTTTCTATTCTTTTCAATTCCAGATAGGTTGGCATTTTGAAAAAGTCTGCTTTGAATTTCTCAATTGAAATTCATTCAACTATTTCTAACATTCAAAAAAAATGAATTCCATTTAATTCTAGTGAATGCCAAATTTGGTTACAAATCCAATTCTTTCCTATTCGTTTCTATTCAAAATTTTTGCTGGGTAAATAAATACAATAACTTAAAGAAATCAATTAAGTCTGCGATATTCTGTAAAATGCATCTGTAGACTTTCTCAGAGTCAGCAAAAATCTGAAAAGACCCAATTTTAGTACTTTTCCAGAGTTTTTTCATAGTTTTGTAGAGATTTACAGAATTTCGCAGAGTTTTTTTAGAGATTACCAGAAATTTTTCAGATTTTTTCAGATTTTTAAAAGAAATTTGCAGATTTGCAGATTTTTGCAGAATTCTTTAAAGATACTTCTTTAAAAATACTACGTTTTTTAAAGATTCATAGAAGTATCTTTAATCTCCCTGGTAGAAATAAATCTCTGAAAACTCTTAGAATTAGGACTATCAGACTTTTTCAGAGCTTTTTTCAGAGCTCTTTCCAGAATTTTCCGGGCTTTTTTCCGAGTTTGTCAGAGATTTTTAGAGATTTTGAAGCATATCCCAGAACTCTGGAATAAAAGTACAGTTTTACATAAGTGTATTTTCATTTATTTAAAATTTTCATTTATTTTCAGTTTTAAATAAGTGTATTTTCATGTCCGACTTTTCTAGACCTTTTTCAAAGTTTTTCAGAGACTTGATTTCTATAACCTACAAACAAGTACTCTTTTCCATTCCAAAGTCCAATCATACAAAACCAAATCCAAAATCCCTTCCAAAAATCCACAACATTTCCCATCTCCCTCCAATCCTCCAATCTAAACCGCGACAACCTAACCTCCCCCTGCATCCGCCAGGCGGCGCTCGCGACCGTTCGAAATCCCCCGCATCTCGTAACAGCGTGCCGCGTCGTCGGCTCATCTTTCATTTTGACTTGCCATCTCCGTTTTTGTATGCTCAATCTGCCCCCATCTAGCACAGCCTAGCAGAAGACATCGCGCCCGCAAAATCGCGATTTCCGTGGCTTTTTCTCGCGTCCGCTTCGAACCGTCGCACTTTTCGCGCAATAAATAATGGCATCGCAGTGGATCCGCCAGGTAACCCCCGAAATCGCGCGAGACATGCCAGCGACCGTTTCCCATCCTGATCCCCAATCTCCGTGAAAATCGCAAGTACAGCACAGATTATTGTATTCGCTATTTTCGTCGCGCGAACCCTCGAAAGCCGTCAGCGGTTTTTGCCGGCTGACAGCTGACTTGCCGATTCGCGACGGCGATCGCAAAAAAGCCGCCGTTTATCTCAGCTTTCGAGCGGTCATCGCGTGTTTCCAAGGGTATTGTTGTTTGAGGTTCAAACGAGGAGTTCGAGTGAAAATCGAGCTTTGAAAAAAATGTGTGGGAAAATAGAAGGCGATTAATTTAATTTGCCAAAGTTTCGTCGATTTTCACCGGTTAGTTTGCGAGAAATTAAATGTTGAAATTCAAAGTTGAAATTGAGATAAGTGAGAGAGAATAAATAAATGTGGCATAAAGAGAGTTTAAGTTTAATTCGATTATTACTTTCATTTATTTTTTTGGTAGTATAGTAAGATTTCATTGAGATTTATTAAATGAAAAAAGTCTTTTGATTATTGGATCTGTGTATTTTTTATAAGATAAAGTGGTTTAAATCTGTGATTTTTATTTGAGGTAAAGTTTTTTTGGTAAAAGAAGTTTTTGTTTGCAAAATATGAAATGGTTTTTTTTTGTTTTTTTTTTTTTTTTTTGAATAGTTATATGAGTTATTTGGAAAATAATTAAGAAATAACGTAAAGTTCTGTAGCAATTTTTTACTCATCATTAAAATTACAATGTGGACACTGCTGGCACTGTTGCATAACACCGTCAATATAAAACATGCTGTTGAAAAAGTGTCACTGAAAGGATTCATTTTTCGAACAAAAGATTGAAACAATGTGAAATATCTGCTTTTATAATTATATGTTATGTATTTCCACTAACTAATGTTATTTTCATTCAAAATAAAGTTGTAATATGTAACGTTTGCATTATTCAGAGTTTTTTAAATGGTCAAGTTCATTTGTAAAATTTTCGAAACTTAGAAAATTAGGAAACATTTTTTATGTAATTTTTATGTCATATAAATCTTACTATATATGAAAAATCGGATATGAATTAGATGGAAGATATGTGGCATATTTTCTCATAGTATTATGTTTACATAAAAAGTTATCACAGCTGATTTTTACACATTATTGTGTATTTTTGTAGTTAACTCCAAAGATATCAGGGGCTCGCTTCTATAGCAGTATTCACAAGTGTACCCTAATTCCTGGAGATGGGATTGGACCTGAGATTTCTGCCGCTGTACAAAAAATCTTTGAGGCTGCAAAGGTAAAATATAGTATTTTTTTACTGTTTCTAAATTTATTTATCAAAATAACTCAAGTTTTCATTCATCATTTTATGTAAAATAATATTACTCTTTAAGATCATTAAAAAATTGTTATCTGATTAAGTTTCTGTTAAAAAAATATTAAAAATTGTATTTTTGATTAAAAGTATTAAAATAGTTTAAAAGTTGAATAATTTAATATTACCATTTTAAATTAAAAAATGTTTAAGTTATGAAAAAGATTGCAAAGATTACAAAGATTGTATGTTATGAAATTCTT
The DNA here is from genome assembly GCA_022817645.1 of Ceratoteleas bidentatus. Taxonomy (NCBI): domain Eukaryota; kingdom Metazoa; phylum Arthropoda; class Insecta; order Hymenoptera; family Scelionidae; genus Ceratoteleas; species Ceratoteleas bidentatus. Next base: position 5,713 of record JABFPB010006877.1, on the reverse strand, counting down.
ATCTGTTTCCTATATAAGTTTCTCAAAATTTGTTATTTGAGTTTCTTAAAATAACATTTTCATAAAGTTATTATTAACTTTAAGAAATGAGTTATTTCCGGTGTTATATATGTTAAAATTGTAGAAAAATAAGAGTATAAATCCAATAGGCAAATCTTCTATTCTGACAGTTCAAAAACTAGTTGAAAAATACAAAGAACTTTTTTCGTGAGATTCATGTAGTAATTCCCTGCTTTATAAGGCTGATTATACTTAACAGAGTAAAACATATGAGCAATTCTCAGGATGTTATCTGATCTTCTTAAGTGTTCCAACAAAGCATTTACTTAAAGATTCAGAAGAAGCAACAGTGAAACTTCTCTTTGATAAAATGCATACTAATTTTCAATTTGAATATTATTTTAAAAAATTATTAAAAAACATTCGTTAAACATTTTTTTCTATAAAAGATTGGATAAATCACTTATTGTTGTTCCATACAAATTTTCGTAATTTAAAAAATATATTTTTTTATTTTTTAATGTAAAATAAAAAAATAAAAAATAAAAAAACTGTTTATTAAATTTTTATTAAAACTAGAGTTTTAAGGAGAATAATCGATTTTGTATTTTGTACAATAATAATAATGATAATATCTGTTTAAGTTTAAAAAATAGTATATATTATATATTTAATAATTTAACACATTAATATATTTTTTGTAATGCAGGTGCCAATTGAATGGGAATCCGTAGATGTTACGCCAGTTCGAGGGCCTGATGGCAAATTCGGAATCCCTCAAGCTGCCATTGATTCTGTAAATAGGAATAAAATTGGTTTGAAAGGGCCTCTCATGACTCCAGTTGGAAAAGGTCATAGATCCCTAAATCTTGCTCTGAGAAAGTAAGATCCTGACCATAATTCCTTTCCATTTTCACTTTGCTAATTACAAATCACAATTAGTAGATTTTAGAAAAAAAATTAGTAGATTTTAGACTTTTTTTAAACTTTGAAGGGCTCAGTTTTAAAACCAACTAAATACAAAAAAATACAAATTGGAGATATTTCAGGAAAATGTTTTTCAGCTTCCCAACTTTTAGTTACAAAGATAATCGGAAACATTTTTTTCGTAATAAAAATGAATAAAAATTGGTTGTAACAACAATTTAATTTTCAAATCTGGCTAAGCCCAATATTTTATTTTCAAATGCGGATAGGTCCAATATTTTATTTTTTATTTTTTAAACCTGCTAAGTACAATAATTTATTTTAAAAATTGGATATTAAGAATAGCGATCCTGCCAGGATATCTTTGTCCAAACATTTTTTGCATTTTCTGTGAATGTTCGGTGGAAAAAAGTATCCAGTTTATAGAAATTTAAATGTATTTTAATATTATTCAACTGTACATTTTTAGTGATTTTCTCAAAATTTACAAAAGTGGACTTAACCGGTTTTTGAATTCTTTAAAATGAATTTTGAATTTCTTTGTATAAAGTTTAATTTAAACAAACTTCTTTGCATAAAAAAATGTTTTATAAGAAAATGTCTCGATTACTTTACTTTGTTAAAATATATTGAATTTGTTGGTATCAAAAATGTTGTTTATTATGAGATTCAGAATTTTTTGTTTTGCAAACTTTTATCAAGAATAGGGTATTTTGACTTTCTGTTTTTTTTTTTTATCAATTCATACGGGAACAATATTGATTATTGTTCTCCAAATATTAAAATCATATTAAGTTATACAAATATACAAATGAAATAAAAATTTTAAGTGAAATCAATTTACTTAAAAATAACTCTGTTTATTTAATATTTGCAAAGAAAATATGATCTGTTCTGTCCAGTTTCCACTAATTGTTAGTTTTTTCTCAAATACGTATTCGCACTAAACTCTTACTTTATCTGAATAGATTTCGGCAAAGACCAATCACTATGAGCATTCTAAAAGATAAACAGAGTATTTCTCGTCTCAAATAAGCAGATAAAACGAAGTTAAAACTTATATGATAAATAAAAAAACATATGTATGCAATTTATTTGTAAATAATTTTACAGATAATACTTTTAGAATTCAAACAATTTCAATTTATTTATAATACATTTCATTAACTTTACTGTGTAACAAAAATGAGTTTTTTCATATTAAAAGTATTAACAATGTTAGGAAATCTGATAAAGTTAAAACATTTGTGAGAGAATTGAAATAATGCTAATAATTTCTATACTTTTGATATTTTCAATTTTAAAATGTGAATATTCACTTCTTGCAATTTAGTATAATTTGTGAATATTCACTTCTTGCAATTTAGTATAATTTAGTACATTGTATACTCATCTCTGTAAAACGTAATATATCATGTTATTCAATTGTCATAAATTATTTGTGTAAAAAATGTAAATTTAAGTGAAAAATGTTAAATTAAATTACATAAAACACATAAAATGACTTAAAATTATCTGAAATACGTGAAATTAAAATTAAAATGTTGTATTGTACTAATCCAACAATATTCATTATACTGTTTCAATTAATTTCTCATTTCCTGGGATATATTGTATAAAATCTCGTTTTTTATACTACGAATTTACAGTGTACCAGCAATATAAATTTAAGGGTATCTCTTTATGAATAAAGTTGTTTACATTATGTTTATTATATTTATATATTGTATTTATTTATACCAATTTACTGAAAATAATGAATAATTTTGTTTGCAGAGAGTTCAATTTATATGCCAATGTACGACCTTGCCGTTCATTAGAAGGTTACAAAACCCTCTATGATAATGTAGATGTAGTAACAATCAGAGAAAACACTGAAGGCGAGTATTCCGGAATTGAACACGAAATCGTAGATGGCGTTGTTCAGTCTATCAAACTCATCACAGAAGAAGCCTCCAGTAGAGTAGCTGAATTTGCATTTAAATATGCACAAGATAACAATAGGAAGAAGGTATGCAAATTTTAACAATTTTCAATATAGCATTGCAAACTAATAATAACTTTTAAATATGTATTGTTCAGGATTCAATTTCAGCTTCAACAATTTTGATAATCTGAAGAAAAATCATTTTCAATACACTGAAGTACAATATGTTTCAGTTTTTGGGAAAATGTTGAGAAAAATGCTCATTAAAACATACAGTTTTAGAAATTTTAGCACATTCAGAATATTTTACATTTTTTAATGTAATTAAAACCAATTTTTAAATCAAAATAATGAAATGTGGGTTCAAATCCCAGCTATGGTGGGATTCATTTTTTTAAATTCATCAGAGAAAAATATTTTTTCGATTGATAAAAATCAAATTCAGAAACTCTTCTGCAAATCAGTAAATTTGAATCTGTAATTTTTTTTAATGAAAAGTTGTGTAAAAAATTATCCATACTCTGCATTGATTAAAACAAAAAAATTTCAAAAAGGTAAAAGTTCTACACTCTTCGTAAATGCGAAGAGATACGAATTGATTCACATTTTTCACCACAGAGGTCGCCCAACAACACTTCTCATATAGTATTGCAAATCTGAATGGCAAAAAAAATTTGTCAATGTTTTTTTTTTCAATAAATATACTACTGACTTTGAATTTAAATCCAATTGTAATTCCAATTCATAATGCACAGATTAGTAACTTAACTAATCAAAGTAAGTGTTTGTTTAATTACTTACATACTTTTCCATTGGGAAACAATCACTAAAAATTAACAAAGTTAATATAAAATACTTTTGGTGTGAAGTTTCAATATTATACCGTAAACGTATACAATCATTGTGCGTCGCAAGATACTCTTTATAGCAAAACCATCCTCTAATCTTAGAAAAGTACTGTTCTCGGCTATCCAATAATAGATTTCGAACTCGAGAAATGGGGTAACGGTCAACTATATTGTACGGATTCACTGTGATTCCGTAGTCGTACAGAAAAACATAATTAAAAACTGTAAAACTTTGGAAAAAAATAATCCATTTCAAAACTCCTTTAAATAGCCCCAGAAAAGCTATAAAAATCGAGCAATAATTATTTTTATCAATTTAAATAAACATTTCTACAGTTACTCTTTGCTTGGAAACAGTACAATACAAATTAGAATGATTTTGCCACTAGGTGGCGCCACCAGTTCTTACAAATTTCCTAACTTCACATGACAAGTTACATATATTTGTTTTCAATACAGTTTCACTTCAAATATACAAATTAAAATAATAAGTAAACTGTTTATAATTATTTTTTATTATATCCAACTTATATTAATTTTATTCAACCAAAATAATACTAAACAAAGTCGCTTTTCAGTTTAATCACTGAAAATTCCAACCAAAAACAAAAGAAGTTGACCTTTATATTCTAGTTGAACTCTTCTAATACCAAACGACGTTATAATGTTCCCCGAATAGGATCTAAATTTATGCTGGGTAGGATCCAATTTCCCAGGAAGGTCGAATCTCTTTTCTGTGACATAGAAAAAAGATTGATATATCTTTCTCCGACGTAGATGAAATCGGTGAACCCGTATCCAACTTGAAATTCCAAGTCGCGCGAATACGTTAACTGTTGCCAAAATTGTTTTAACTTTGTCATTGTCCTGCTGTTGGCGATAAATTCTTCAACATCCCCCCGTTCTGGAGTACTTTTGTCTCTTTGACCTTTGATTTCGGCAGAAATAACCATGGAGCTACATTTAATGAAAAATGTATCGCCACTGTTTTTACTTTACCAAATACAGAGACAGTTTCAGCATTTAATATAAATAGACGCAGTCATTGATTTTCATTTGAAATAATTATTAGCTAGATCCAGAAGATATTCTCTGCGATAGAACATAACAAGAATCGAAGACAAAAAATAGATAAATAGACTAAACATAGATACATTCATTGGTCATTTATCATATAAGTCCAGCATCGTAGCTTCTGATTCAGTATGCCATTTTTTTCTAGAGTTCTTTAACTAAATGTTTAGATATAGTAGCCCTGGATTACACTGGATGCATAAACTTTAAGGTAAGCTGCAATTCCTTGAAATATCTAGATGAAACTTAAATTTCTAGGTTACCGCAGTACATAAGGCTAACATAATGAGAATGTCCGATGGTTTATTCTTAAGATGTTGTCGTGAAGCTGCCCAAAAGTACCCAAACGTTAAGTTTGAGGAAAGATATTTAGATACCGTGTGTTTGAATATGGTACAAGATCCTAGTCAATACGATGTACTTGTGATGCCCAATTTGTACGGAGACATTCTGTCAGACATGTGTGCTGGTCTCGTTGGAGGTCTTGGTTTGACTCCCAGCGGAAATATCGGTTTGAACGGTGCACTATTCGAGTCTGTAAGTTTTACCCCTGATATTGTAGGTCTTTTATTTAATGTACACATATTTTGGAGATTTATTCATAACATAAAAACAGAAACAATAGTCACATTAACATACATTCAATAGAAACAGTAACCATAACAAACAATATAAACCTTGAGATCACTAAATGGCGATCCTGCCAGGATCTCGTTGAACAAACATCAATTTGATAACGTTTACATAAATTAAAATACATAAATTAAAAAAGAAGCATGGCAAACATAAACATTGAGATCACTGAATGGCGATCCTGCCAGGATCTCGTTGAACAAACATCCATTTGATAAAGTTTACATAAATTAAAATACATAAATTAAAAAAGAAGCATGGCAAACATAAACATTGAGATCACTGAATGGCGATCCTGCCAGGA
>JABFPB010006876.1:0-11570 GCA_022817645.1 Ceratoteleas bidentatus | reverse complement strand
TTCTTAATTAACAATGTACTGAACCTTATACATTCTTATTTTTATTCCGATCTCAGTTTCATATTATTGTAAGTTTAATTTTAACTTAAAATTATTACCATTTAGAAGTAATGATCGTTCAGTCTTCATTCTAGTTAATTCTGTTTCAGATTTATTACATGTAAAATTAAAACTGAATAAAGACTTTTTACAATATACAAATAACTCATTTACAAAACGTTTATTCAATCTAACATTGAGCAAGAAATGTACAACCAAGAGGTAAAGAAAATCTTTGTAATGATTTTCAGCATTAATTTACCCTGCACTCTGACAAAAAATGTAGGATCAAAAATATACTTTTTGTTTCAAAAGGATTTCCCGTTTGTTCAAAGAGATTCTATTATAATTCCTTTTCTACTGAAACCGTTTAATTTCAAATCGTTTTAAAATAAAAGGAACATTCAGTTTTTACAAAAAGCGATGCTTACTACGCATGCGCAATATGTACATCGTGCGAATTTTCTTTGTCCTATAAATCGATTTCGCTTTTCCGCTCAAAATGCGATCATTTTGACACACAATCCAATCCATTTGTTCAAAAAACATAGCGCTTTAGCTCATTAAAAAGGGTAAGAATGAAAAAGATATTTTTTGCGGGAAAATATTTTTCTCAGTGTATGGTACGCTTCGGTTGTCCGATGATATTTTTTCCAAGGACCGAAGACATTGAAAGGCGTGGTGCATTTTTAAAAAGTTATATTATATTATATTTAGTAATGATTTATAATGTGTTACAAATTACTTTGAATAATGTATAATATAAAATTAATATAGTAAGCCAGAAATGGAGAGTTGATGCTTCGATGCTAATGACGGATAAAATAATAAGTATTTATAACATAATCGACGGTACCTTACGCTTAAGCCTACTCCTCCTCAAACTGCAACGTGGTGTGTCAAAGAATTTCATCAGCTTTAGTTAACTTATTGCACTTGAATTACAAATTTTACACGCTCACCCCGCAGCTAATCTGGTGTCCATATCAGTGGTTACATAGGTCGCCTTACGGAGTCCGAAGACATAACTCTAACTGGGTGTTTCTCTCGTCTCCTCCCTCGCTACATTTAAATTTATAATACATAATAATTCTCGTCTCAGTGTACCAAGAGATATTGTTAATACGTCATTAAAATTACCCTAACATTCCCAGGCTACGAAAAATTATGTAACAATAACAAAAGAGTTTGCCGTTGCGATGTGATCATGCCCGCAAATTTGTGTAATCGCGACCAATTACACCCGAGTCAATACTTGGCGTATATATGATTCGTCGATATATAATATTCGCGTTATTTCGTTATATAAAATCTCAATAGTGTCGTCGCGTGGTATAAGTACAACCGTTGCTTCAGTCGCGGTTTCCAAGTGGTCCGTAAATTATTAAGTTACTACGAGCTACTAAATAACAATCCGCATTATAATTTTACAAACAAAACCGTAAAATAACACTTATCCGCTACGTAAAAATGTCGCCGCGACGGAGTCGCGTTGTTCCTTGTCCGTTTTTGTTCCTTCGTTCGTCGATCCGAACCTCATGCGCAGCGTTAACCGGTTTCGACGTATAACGACGGATAGTTCGAGCGTTTGCCAAAGTCGTTTGTACAGAATAAATTAAGTGTTTTGATAATTAGTTGATTGTGTGTGTTGTTTGTTTGTTTAAAGTTTTATTCAATATAAAAAGTACAGTTTGCGTATACACTGCAGCGGTGCAACGTTGGAATAAACATTTTCTTCGAATTTGAGTATCCTTGAGGGGTACCACCCAGAGATGATTTCGTCGCTTAAAACATTTCTATCTCCCACAAAATCGCTTAAAATCGCAATAAAACTTAACTTCATATCAAAAGTATAAAAAAATCTCATAACTCGGTGCAGCGAAATTCTTCCACGATGGTACCCCTTGTTATAGACGGATTCAGTTCCTCCAAACACCTATGCACTACGGATTTCGACAGTCCCAAATGCAAACTCCACCGGTGAACAGTCCCTCTAACACCCCCGAAAACATGCGAACAAAGTCGATCGAATTCGAACATCGCAAAGGTTTCCTGTTCCTAACTTTTAATTCAGGATATTTTCATTACAATGAGCAGGTGCACCCAAAAATCTTTCCCTGGTTCAACGGTCATAGAGATATATGAAGGAACATTTTTTATAGGAACTATAACAAATTCATAGACGTTACATAGAATTCTATGTATTATATGTATACTATAAATTTCTATGAAATAATGTTTCACATAAATTATATTATATTATAAGAACAAAAATGTATGGAATTCTATGTACCGTCTATGAATTCCCTGTTGTAATCCCTATGAAGAAAGTTTCCTTCATAAATTTCTATGATCGTTAAGCTAGGGTTGGAAATTAGACGGTCTGGTTTTTCTACAAAAAGTTCATCTAAGATAAACCTGGTTATTGTCAAAGTCATTTTAGTAACAGTTCCCAAAGATACTTTCAGTGGAAACCGCAATTTTCGTTCAATCTCGTTTCACTTGACATTTTTCCAAGGATAAGTTCCACCTGCTGACAAATACTGAGTCGTAAACGTGATCGAAGCACTCCCTTAAGTCGAAGCGCACGCTTGTCGCCGGATCCGTGAGTTTACTTAAATTTGAGGGCATGAAGGGATCGAACCTCTGAGAACCGGCCAACCGGGTCAGCGAGTGGGAAAACGTTCAGAAATATGGTCGCGATTAAAAGCGCCGGTTGGGGTCGCTCCTCAGAAGCTCAACCGATTACGAACATACAAGCTAAAATGTACTCAGACCCCCTTACATATCACAGGTAATTCTATGTCATAAAATATGTCTCGAATACAAAGCTATCATACACATAACATGATGGAAATATTAACATCTATGGTCCTACGTGATACTCGGTATGTATACTGTAAGTGTGTGTGGGTTTGTGTGTACGAAATCCAAGACGTTGACGCTAATCGTCAGTCAGTATCGTCCGGGATTTCACGAATCTGTCCACAGAGTCGGAAAACAACGTAACATGCAGATCCTCCGTACATAAACTATGCTTTAAGTCTTTCCTGTGACAGAACAGAAAAATTCAAGGTTTGAAAATGCGTTAACTAATTCTATTGAGATAGAGCTGTTTTCATTCTTTGAATTGTTTCTACTTCTCCCCTGGACATCATCAAACGTTAATTGTTCCTGACACTTAACGATTTTCATACAATGAAAATGTTAGCCGAGTAGGAGCAACAGGTGAAACAAGTTCCCTTGCGGAAAACGGATAGATAGATAGAGAACCACGACAAGTTGTAGAGAAAGGTAAGGTGGGTAAGAAGACGATGAGAGGAAGGAACAGAGAAAGAGCCAAAAAGCTTCGAGCAGGCATTCCTGAAACGTTGAATCCAAGTCTTCCGGGCATGTCTACTGCATTAAGAACATCTGTTATAACGTATGAAGTACGAGTACTCTTCTAAAGCTGCTAAATGTCAGAGTTACGAACTAAATCTGACGGGTCAGGGCGCAGCGGGCCCCGAGTCGGGCCCGCTCCGCAGGGCCGTCACCTGTCAAGGCCTTAACGGTATAAAACGCATCCATAATTTAATTTATTGAGTATAAATTACGATATAATAAATAGGTTTCTCTTGTCTTAGTCGTTTACCCCGGGCGACGGTGGTCCCCCTCGCGATATCTCGTCGTTCATTATTGTAAACTTAAATAAATAAATATTATTTTACTGTGTTTACGAATTTGCACGTTGCAAGGTAAGTGAAACTCGCGACCCTCGTGGTGAACAAGTACTGCCTTTAAAATCGTCTTCAAAAAAAAAATCATAATAAATAAAAAACTAAACGAATTGATGAAGAGAGGAAAAGATTGAGTGCTCTTATGGTCCTTTGATGCTGAAACGATGGAAGAAATTTCGACTCGACCAAGTTTACACGGTGCCGAAATTGTTGGGAAATCGTTTGGGGATTTTCGCCGGAGCGAATCGCATCCCCACGAGGGACTCAGCGGCCGTTCAAGTGATGCGAGGAATCTTGCAGAAATCGCTTTCGGGGCTCGATTAGCACCAATTGCCCCGATGAACCATTTCGCTCGAACGACCTTGGAGCTGACGAATTACGATTAACGGAGGATCGCGTCAGCGAGAGACGCTGGTTCTTGCGAAGATAGAATTTGTCGATGCGAAACAAACGTAAAAGTCGCGAGGAAAAGCGGTTGGTTTAGGGTGGAAGGATCCGTTGGTACTACGTATCCGTTTGTCTCGAAACGACCACTTTTCGAAGCAAGTCACTTTTGGAAATGTTTCTTTTAAGATCTACTGAACTGATTCATTTGAAATTAAGAGTTCTAAAAATATACATCTATATCCGAATTTGGTTTGAAAAATATACTTTTTTCAAGATGGATTAGAAGTTTGGACCTTTCCAAACAATTCCAAGAGTTATCACTTCCTCATCGAAATCTTCTTGAACAAAAAAAAACAAAAAAAATAAAATAATTTTATTCAACAAGGTCTTTCGATAACCGTTACACGCTAAATAAGAAATCGCGTTAAATAAGACAACGGACTATAAACTATACTTAGTAGCGTGGAGCTATAAATTCGATTAATACTATTTTGGAAGAAGGAAGGAGGCGCGCGGTCATGTCGCGCCTCGAGCGCCTTCGCGTCAGAGGGTTCCTCCGCATAAAAATGTTCTAGCAAAACCGTCAACGGTTTAGCAAAATCAGAATGTCTGATACCGTTCTCCATCGACCACTTCGTTAGGATTGTTTGACTCCACTATTTCTCTAACTAAATTTTACTACAATTCAGCAAAACTGTCTAAGTCAGGGTCTCGACGCAATACTTTTACGTATTTTTTTTACTTTTGATGATGAAAACAGATTTCTTCAATTCTGTTCAAATACATTTTTTTTTATTTTTGAATAACTGAAAAATGTACAGAATTGAAGAAATCCGTTTGCAACATAAAAATAAAAAAAAACAAAAAAACACTTGAGAAAATTATTACGTCGTGGTCCGCCAAAGTCATTGTCAGACAGCATCCAACCTTCCAAATTTGCTAAACCCCCGACTTTTTCCTAGACTTTTTAATGTAACCCTCGATGTTCTCTCCGCCGGACGCTTTTCGTTTCACCTTCATCCTCCGCCTCTTCGTCGATATCGAGGTGCGCCGAGAACCGCCGCGTTCACGAACTTGGAAGACTAATTTCGAACGAAAGCATCGCACAATTTTGCCTGCGGTTGCTAATGGGTAAACTGTCGTCTAACGATTAGCCGGCACCGGAAAACGTTTGCGTTCCGCGCGCGACCGCTCTGACGAAAATCTCGGCCCGAAGAAGGAGCGCTCGTGCGATTGTGTCTTGGTGATTGTATGCGTGGCTCTTAATCCCATTACACGTACATGCAGTCCTAGTTTACGGTATGATTTTCACTAAGAATGTGTCATTAAGTTCGCACCTGCAGCAACATGTTCGCGAAATTACTGTTCGTAAACTTAAAGTGCCTCTTGTCGTAGAATTTCAATAAGGCCGGGCTGTAGGGGTGCTTTTCCTTCAGGTGTAGGTAATGCACTTCCGGTTCTTGAGTGGTGTGTCCGCATTCCTCGCACACGTAGACCTGCAACATCGGGACGCGATTAGGATACGAGTCTTTTATCGCTGCTACCGTTTTATCGGAGGGGAATCTGCACGAGGGGAGGGGAGGTTTCTGCGGCGAGCTGAAACCTATCATTTCACGATGAGAATCGCGATGCGTCGATGGACGTTTGATCTCGGGGAGCAATTTCGCTGCAAGGTGTGAGGAAATCGAGGGTGATATTTCCTCGGGATGATCATAGGCATTTGATTGAGAATGCGGTGTCGTTGGAAAAATGAAACCGACACGGTTCAGGTGTTTCGACGGTTTCGCTGGGTGGGTATATGTAAATGTGTAGGTGATGGGATGTGGTTGTTAGGGAGAGTGGGATTGTATGGATAGGCTGGAAAATGCATGGTTTTGTAAGAGACATTTTATACATTTATTTTCAGAAATTTGTAGGAATTAGGAAAACAGGGAAAAAGGAAGAGAGGAAAGAATTAGGAAGAAAGGAAAATAGAAAAGTAACAGACACTGAGAAAAATAGGTTTTTTCGATTAAACAAAAGTGGATGATTTAATACAAAAAATAAATGGACAATTCTAGTATATTTATTAAGTATTTGGGACGAAGACCATTTTGGTTGTAATTACTGGAATCGGGATCAGAAGAAAATTATTTTTACATTTGTTTTGAACTTTTAATGAATTTAGTTTATACATTATTCTGTTTTTGAAAAGCAGTAATAAAGTTTAATAATTCTTGATATTACATTTTAGTAATCAGCATCCTCCGGAAACAGATGAAATATAATACAATACAAAACAGTAGGTAACAAGCAAAAAACGTGTAGTTTATAGAAAAAGTTACTAGGTAAGAAAAATTTCATTTCCTTCCATTTCAACTAAAATTCTTGAAAAGTGACGTCAATGTATCCTCCCGTGGCGAAACAATCTGCTCAATTTAAAAGTCATTTTGTTTCCACTCTATTCAGTGAATGCAAATTCTATTTTACTCTCATACTATATGCTCTGTCTGTTTCATCAGTGAAATCGGAATCTTTTGATTTTAATTGCCTTTAATTAGTAAGTATTAGCAAGTATTAAAATATTCTTCTTTACATCCTTTTATCTTTGATCAACATGATTTTTACAAACACTTTTAAGTGTTTTGAATTTCAACATATTCTTTTCAAATGGAAAAGGGTTTCGAATCTTATTTCAAATCCAACGCTTCAAATCTGCGACAAAAGTGAGAAAGAAACTTGTTCTTACAATGTGTTCCCCACAATAATTTAAAAACATTATATTCCAGTTGCAACATATATTGTAAGAGTTATGAGTCACAATGCACCGGTTATGAATTCATTTTCCCACTGGGCAATTATTTTTTTCCTTGAACTTGCCAGTTGAAATATTCAATCAAATAATCATATAAACTAAAAAAAACACTGCGAGAAACAGCGTAGAAACCATTAGGATATATTACGACGCAGAACTACAGTTAAATACATATAAATCCTCGTTTTAGGTTCCTAAGAATTCCTAAGAAATTGTTCAATATTTCCTAAGATTTCGTAGGAAACATTTCTATGAATTCCTAACAAATTCCTAACAAATTCTTAGGAATTCTTAGGAACTTAAAACACGAGGAATGAAGGTGACATTACTTATAGGTTTATAATCTTATAGGTTTAGAATAATAATAATAATAATAATAATAATCAACTAATTACTATATGGAATTTGGCAAAATACTGAATTGTGAAAGTAGTTTCACTACCCAGCCAACGAAAACCAATTGAAACCTATACAAAAATCAAGCAAAATCTATTATAATTTCTATTAAAATTATAGACTTATATATGTTTCTATGTAATTTTTGTCCACTTTTCCTATAAGTATTTAATAGCTTCTAATAGTTTTTAATAAATATTTTTCAACAGGGATGATTAAAACCGACATAACAGATGACTAAGTCACGAAATTCCGCTGAAACGGTTCCAACCGATCGACGTGAAGATAAAAGTATTGAATTTTGAAGAAACCTGTTAAAAACGAAAACACCTCTATCGGTTTGAATTGGTTTTCCTTTGCCGGATTGCCGCAGCAAACACAGCCCAATTACCTTTGTACGTCGTTCCTTGTACGCATACTGGTGCTGCACTCCGTGCACCTTGAGGCAGTGGCTCTCGAGCGAGCACCGCTGGGTGAAGCTCTTCTCGCACAGGTTGCACTTGTACGGCCGTACGCCGGTGTGCGTTCGCGTGTGCCTCTTCAGGTCGAACGTGTCGTTGAATCCCTTGCCGCAGAACGTGCACAGGTAGCGCTTGACGTCGCTGTGGCACTTCATGTGGCGGTTTAGCAGTCTTTGTAGGCTGAAATTCTTGCTGCACACGCGGCAGGTAAATCGGTTCGGGTCGTCATCCTGGAAACCGAGCAATGAGAAAGGCGGCCGACAAGTGCACCGGGCCCTAATTTTATGCCGCGGCACGTTCGGAGCTCGACATAAAGAAAAGCGAACCCAAAAAAAAAACACCCCGTTTTTGTCATCCAGAACAGTCGGGGGCATAAAACTTTTTGTCTGCGTTTCGGGTCGACACTTATTGTTACGCTTCCAGTTTATTATCATCGTTATTGTTGATATGCGATTTCTTGTTGCGTACCTTGCCATTGGCGTGTCTATTGGTCCGTTCCTCCTCGCGAGTGGTCACTGCTTGTCTCTGTCCCTCGACGGCCAGGGGGTTCTTGATGCCGTGGCCGCCATTCACGAATTCGAGCTGGCAGTCGCCGGGAAGCCCGAGCTGTGGTACAAAAACGCGGTGTTAAGAATAAGGATGCCGGGCTTCGGCTGGGCAGACATTCGTACCACGAAACCCGTGGTTTCGGGGAATAGAGCGATGCCTTGTTAACAGGCGTCTTTCCAAAGCAGAAATTCGAATTAGACTCGACCGGAGCCCGACGCAGACCCGGGTCTGCGTCGAGGGCGACGACCAGGCGACGGAACTCTGAGCTTTATTTGGAGCAAAACAAGTCGCGCGCAAGTGTAATTTGACTTTGCACTTTGGAAGAATTACCCTTTGTTGAAGGACATTAACTCGTTGGGAAAGCGGGGGTTCTCCTACCCCGGTGGAAGTTGCGTTTACGTTTGTTTGCACGCCGACTGGGCTGGGCGAGGGGTCCATCAGGGCACAGGTCGGCGAGGCACTCGCGGAAGCGGCGTCCAGGGAGCAGCTGGTCGCGTCCGGACTGGGAAGGCTTCCTGTCACACTGCTACCGGAGTCAACTTCGAGGGCTAAATAGGGGAGAACATACATTTAGATTGAGTTGGGCAGGATAGAGGAGGGACAGTCATATGGTGTACTGGAAACAAACATTGTGGGACCTACATGGTACCAGGATATAAGCATTTAACCTAAAGAAAAATGGAAAGGATCTGTGGATACTTTTTTTCCCAGTATCATATTTGGGCCTTCAATGTAGATTCAACAAAATGTTTGGTTCCAGGCTGAGATATTTTTTAATCGTTTTTTGAAGTTGAGAACAAAAATTAAAGAAACAAGGCTGTGGGTTGAAACTGAAGAGCTGGGTCGACAAAAAGGAAGCATTCGTATTGAAGATTCATCCGAAAAGGAGATAGAAATAGCTCTCTGGATAGTGAAGATTACCATGTAGATGGCTAAGAAAGCAATATAGATGGTAAAACTGTCACAGTTTAGATAGAAAGATGACTATCTTTACCTTCTAGTTTCCAGAGTGCAGTCTTCAAATACCCTTTGCCACAAGAAGAGTTGTTTTAATATGGCAACGCATAATGGTGGAAAGAAGATTAATTATTTTGTCGTAAGATGATACATTTTTGTTTCAATCATTTTCGATCAAATTCTATGAAATTCAAGTAATTATATTCTTGTTTAAATATTTGCTCTTTCTATCTCAAGAAGAAAAGTGAATCATCTAAATCTGAGAGGAGTCGGTTCCAGAAAATGAGATAGTAAATCGCTAACCGTTTCCGGAAAAGCTGAGTCCAGGGCTGAGTAGGTTTTGGTGGTGGTGCTGGTGGTGCTGTGGCGAAGTTGCCGAGGTTTGTTGCTGGAGCTGAACCTGAATCTGCAATTGTTGCAGCTGTGGCTCGGGCTGGTGGTTTTGGTTCACGTGCAAGAGTTCTGAGCGGTCTTTCGTCAGGGTTTGGTAGTTGGACTCTCCCGAGTACGGCAGGATCGGTAATTTGCTAGTCGCGAAATGCGGTGACGTCACGTAGTGTCTGCAAAATCGTAATCGGTGTTACAGTAATCTCTTCTGCCTTCGAGTCTTGACTTAATTCCATCTACATAGTTCTCTTCAAACCTTGAAGATGACTATATAGACTATCTTTGACTAATGACAATGGTCCTACAATATAGATGGCAAGATGGTTATCCTAACTATCTAGTCTATCTATACTTCAACTACTACATCCAGAATATCTGAAAACCTTCGTCTTTACCTAGACGTGTCGAATCCTCTGGACAACGTGACATGTTCCGGGAACGGGTCGACGCTCGGTTCGACCGGGGTGGCGATCTGATCCTCCTGTCCTACCACGCTGATGGTCGAGGATGGCGAGCACCGGAGAGGGTCTTCCAGCAGATCATTGTTTCCTTCATCGGTGGAGAGTCTCGGCAGAAACAGTTCGGGGTTCTCACCGAAGGACTCGAAAAGCGCGGACTGCTCTGATGGTGAGCTGAATGTGAGTGTCGCAGTGAATTGCAGCGGGTCCACCACTGTGCCACTGATCATGTCGACCATCATGCCAGTCTCCGTTACGTCGTAGGAGCCGTACTGCCCATTAAGCAGGTCGTTCGCCTGGATCTTGTAGTTCACCAGGTCGTCCTCCTCCTTCAGGTTGATGCCGTAGGACGCGCACACGTTCTGTAGCAGTGAATACTGTTTCCCTTCCTGCGCGCCGAAGTGCGAGTTGTGCAAATTGATGTCCTGCTGCCCCGTATCACAGTCCATTCCTGTGGGGACAGTTTTTATTTTTTCATGATTTTGGATATCCTTGTGGAAATGATAGCTAAGACTTTGAGAAAGAAATATTTTGAAAGATTCTGAACAAAGTTTTTTTGTCAGTTTCTGTTTTGAGACTTTTCAACAGAAAATAGCTTTATTCAAGAAACTTGAAAAGTCTCGAACGTTGCCTGTTTCAGGCTATTGTAGAGTTTATTCAGAACTTTACAAAAAATTCCGAATTTTCAATTCAAGGGTGGATAATTAAACGTAGAGTTTGAGGAAATTGAGGTTGCATTTCGAGGAAGTCGAGGGGGTCCATTAAAGGGGGTTATTTACGACTGGCGGGATCCGATGGTTCCGCCGGGGGTTGAACGTTATTTTTATACCATGGCAGGTCGCATTGTCGGGGAAGCGACAAAAAAGCGACGAGAGAAAGGAGAGGAAGGAAGAGTGGCTGATTCATGTTTTGTCATTCCAATTTGGTCTTTCTTCGGGCCGGAATAGTGGACAGGAAAACGTTTTGTCGGGTCGTTGCGTGATTTAGAACGTACGAAGGGATTCGCGACTCCTTTGAACCACGTGCCCAGTCGTAAATAACAAAATATTCATTGGAGATTCTATATAAAAAATACGTTTTATGACAAAAGGTCAGTGGGATTTGCAATGAAAGTTTTTCCCTTGTGAGTTCACGTTTTTTTCGACAAAACCTTCAAAATTGCACGAGCCTGACAATCGACCACTCCCCTCCCTCTAGAAGGAAGGCTATTTTTTCTGTTGTCGAAAGCAAGCTTTGGAAATAGATGCAACAGGTGGAAAATGGACTGAATTAGACCGATAGAGAGGTCAGAAATAATTTAATGTGTATACTGATCCTAACTTTTTGAATTGTATTATACTGAAATATTTATTCATATATATTCCCTGATAGAACTAGATGTATATTATACATATATTAGACGGACATTCATACATAAAATAGA
>JABFPB010006875.1:0-11565 GCA_022817645.1 Ceratoteleas bidentatus | reverse complement strand
AGTAATTTATAAGACACGATTTCATTAACATTTTTATTAAAATTTAATATCTGTAAAGTGTGTTGCACCATTAAATAATTGGGTTACACGTACTCTGAGAAATATTTTTTCTTCGAATTCGGTATAATTTATTTAATATATATTTTGGTGTTTTTTTAAAAATTCTTTTAATGAAGCCCAAGTAGGCGAATTTAACTTTTTTAATTGTATAACATTGAAAAGGAAAGTATGAAAGTTTAAGTTTTGTCTTATAATGATAAAATTTTTATCAAGTTGGAAAAAAATATAAAAATTTAATTTCTCAACCAGTTACTTTCACGAAATGATTAAAAAAACATTATCGCAACAAAACCCGAAAATCACATTCATATTCGGGAAACGAAAGATAATAAGAATTAAAACGTCACATTTCAGTTGTGCTGACAAGAGTACCTCGTAAACGTCGTGTAACTGCCGATAAAATACACGAATAAGCTTCAATTTGCGCTAAAACTTTCAGCCACGAATTGTAACCATAAAATACCCATATATCGAACGTTTATGGTTGTTTAATAATACATTGTCTGTTTAATGTTAATCGAAGTGGAAAATTTTACAAAAATTGATAAATTTTACAAAATTTGATAAATTTGACAAAAATTGATAAATTTGACAAAATTTGATAAATTTGACAAAAATTGATAAATTTGACAAAATTTGATAAATTTTACAAAAATTGATACATTGTACAAAAATTGATGAATTTTACAAAAATTGATAAATTTTACAAAAACTAATAAATTTTACAAAAATTGATAAATTTTACAAAAATTGATAAATTTTAGCGAAATCTTTAAATTTTAGCAATTTTAAAACTGTAAAAATATAAGTTTTTTCTCGATATTTTTTAAATTAGGACATAAATATAAAAATAAATATAAATTTTTTTAAATTCATTAGGAAGTGACAAAATATTACTTTTACAACCCTCACTATACATATAGCTATTTTTACTAAGCCAACGCCATCTTCAGCAATTTATTTGAAATAATTAAATCGAACATTACATTTATTCAAATTTGCTATTTCCAAACTAATTTTTAAAAATTGCATAAATAAATTATAAATTAATTTGCAGTCCTTTATATATCACTTTGTTTCAAATTTAGTTTCTGAAATTAGTGCTAAATTCCAATTATTAATACATTTTAATAAAGACCCAATTTTGGAAATTGCTAAATTACATAATTTAACTTTCGAAATTACAGTTTAAACTAAAACTAGATTTAACTATTCTGCAGTTTAATACGCGAATTAACAAACATTGGCCGAAATTATGTTTTGGTCAAAACACATGTAGCAGCATTAAGTAAAGATAGCAATCAAAATCATTAGATGGATGTAACGCAGATCATTGTCACCAGCCATACATCCACTGATCAAATTAGACTGATTAAGAGTAAATCTGTGTGCCATTTCGCCAGATAGATATTTTGCATAATCCGAATTGGATATTTCGTAATAAAGCTAGCGAAGTTTTAATCACATTAGGGACGTGAATTCAGGAATAATCGGTGAAACATGTTTCAAGTATATCTAGTCAAAACTTGGTTTCATATATATATAAAAATGTATATTTATTCTTATATTTATGTCCTAATTTTAAAAAATATCGAAAAAGAAGAAATGTATATTTTTACAGTTTTAAACACACTAAAATTTAGAGATTTCGATAAATTTAACAATTTTTCTAAAATTTTCTCAGTTGTGGTAAATTTTCTCAATTTTGCTAAAATTTATCATTTGTGCTAAAATTTATCAATTGTGCTAAAATTTATCAATAGCGCTAAAATTTATAGTGCTAAAATTAACAGTGCTAAAATTTATCAGTTGTGCTAAAATTTATCAATAGTGCTAAAATTTATCAGTTGTGCTAAAAATGATCATTTTCCCTAAAATGTTATCAGTTGTACTAAAACTTATCAGTTTTGTGCTATGTGCTAAAAGGTGTTAATAGTGCTAAAATAGGTAATTTTGCTAAAATATATCGATTTTGCTAAAAATATAATTTTAGACAATTTTGTCTAAGTTTTAGTAAAATAGTAATTCGGTACATTGCAAAGTGATGAAAAATATTACTTTTTAAACGAAATTTGGATGTAAAATATTTTTGAAATTACTGAAACGACTAAATATTGGCAAATGAGTAATGCAATACTTCGAAAATTTATTATGATATCGCAACTCGGACATTTTCTGAAATTACTGAATGTTTTTATAAAATAATTTATGAATTAAAAATGCATTATCCAATTGAGAAAGTCAGGATTTTACCGTAAAACTTCAAATTAATTGTGAATTCTAAACATTTAAAAAATACTAAAATTGCCAAATTTTAGCAAAATAATATTTTCATTCATCGAAAATTGATCGTGGAATACATACAATGTTGTTTTATGATGACAAATGTTAATTTTCAAAGTATTTTTGAAAAAACTAAAATTAGCCAAACGAATTTCTAAAAATAGCCAAATGAATTCCTAAAATTAGGCAAAATGAATGCCTAAAATTAACCAAATGAATTGCTAAAATTAGCCAAATGAATTGCTAAAATTAGCAAAATGAATTTCTATTAGCTAAATTAGCTAAATTAATTGCTGCATTAGCTAAATGAATTGCTGCATTAGCTAAATGAATTGCTAAATTAGCTAAATGAATGTATAAGTTAGCTAAATGAATGGCTAAAATTAGCAAGATGAATTGTTAAAATTAATAAAATGAATTTCTAAGTTAGCTAAATGTATTGCTACATTAGCTAAATGAATTTCTAAAATTAGCAAGATTAATTGCTAAAATTAATAAATGAATGCCTATATTTAATAAATGAAATGATAAAATTAGCAAATTAATTGCTAAAATTTACGAAATAAATTGCTAAAAATGACAAAATAAATTGCCAAAATGACAAAATAAATTGCTAAAATTTGCAAAACAAATTGCTAAAATAATCCAAATAAATTGCTAAAATTAGCTAGATAATTTGGTAAAATTAGCTAAATGAATTGCTAAAATTAACTAAATGAATTTCTAAAGTATCTAAATGTATTGCTAAAACTAGCTAAATGATTTGCTACAATTAGCTAAACGCACTGCTAAAATTAGATAAACAAATTGCTAAAATTAGCCAAATGAATGGCTAAAATTAGATAAATGAAATGCTAAAATTAGATAAATGAATAGTAAATTTGCTAAAAATGTTTCTAAATTTTAGCAAAATGAATAAATCACCTCATATCTCACGAGTGTTATATGTTCCGATTTTTTCCCCCCTTTTTACCCATTTTTTAAACAATTTCACATCTTTAACATACGATGCCGGAAATAAAGCGTAAAACGCTCTGCCGTTGCATAATTGAAACGTTCGTTTTGTAAATACCCTCAAGGGAAAATAGCGACTCTTCGGTCGGAGAGTGTGTTTTTAAATAATATCCTGGCAAAGAATGAATTTAAAACATCCAACCTTCTTACTGTACTTTATCATGTTGATAAATAGGACAATTGTAATTGAAAAAGTTAAAATGGAATTGCTCATTAATACATAAATAACAAAAATTAATTAACCAGAAATCCTATTTAATATCCTTTTATGCAAATTTAATTGTTCATTTGTGTTTTTGTTAAAGTATCTGTTTCGTATGTCAAAAGTTAATTGATAAAACGTTCAAAGCAGATTTCAAAGGGAATCGAGATTTACGATGTTGAGACGAAAACGAAGTTTTTAAAGACTGTCGCGGTGAAGTTGATTGAGAGGATTCAGATAAGAACGTAAATAGAGTTATTTCTTGGCGGAGTCTGCGATTCAATATTGTATTAGGAGCTGCATTTTGTTTCCTTCAGTACTGTTTATCTGATTATATTTGGGATCTGAATAAATAAAAGTGGGGAAGTTCAAAGTAGAAAATCCGAAAGCATCGTGTTTAGAATATCGATTCGAAGGAACCGTTTGATTTTATTATTTTGTTTATCTTGCAATGGGTTATAAACTTTTGGGACACATTTTTAGACCATTGTGTTTGGAATAAGAAATCGTTTAATTTGAGTACCCACAAAGCTATGTTTAGAGTGTTGTGAAAAATGACCATTTCAGTGATTTTGAAAATTTGAAAAATTGTATTTTTGACTTTTTGGCGGCAGAGTTGATTTTGAAATTAGAAATCCTTTAATTTGAGTATAAACTTGGCAGTGTTTTAATAATTAGTATACATTTTCAAATTTTTCAAAATTTTTTTGAGTTTTTCAAAATGATGTAAATATAGTCGTGTTTGTACTCAAATCAAAAGATTTCTGGTTCATAAATATTATAGTACAGCCAGATTTCATGCAAAATGCAATTTAATCACAAATCTTTTACACGAAAACACTTATCAATAATTCAATAAATTATTAAAATTTGAATATTCATAACTGAAATTATGTAAATATTTAATTTTATTGCATTTAAATACGTTTAAAATTTAGATCGACGATTTTGATTTGATAAAATATTGAATTGTAGAATTAAATAAACAATTAATTACTAAAATGTATATGAAAAATATTTAATAATTAAGTCCAAATTAAATTTAGGTGTTTTTTATTAGTAAAAATAATAAAATCAAAATATATCAACTATATACCGCCATATGTATGCATATGGGAAACCCTATACATTTTCTCTTTTAACGCGAAATTCTTTCGCTCTGTAATATACGACGAGTCATCGTAACACAAGTCAGATTCCGCCCGTTTATAACGCGTATTTCGTAATATTTTCTTCGTGCGGAATTTATAAAAGCGAATAGATGAAATTTAGGACGTTGTTATTTATAAAATCGTTTTCAATTTAAATCACAAAATATCAATCTTAACCGCATCATCAGTCATTTTAATTTCCTAACATATATCAATCAAACCTAAATCCTCCATTCATCTTTGAAAATGAAAAGATTTTATTAAAAGTTCTGAGATATCAATTTTATTAAAATTCGACTATTCTGAATTTTGAATGTAATTTTCATTAAAAGTAACTTTCATTTTTATAGGTTATTATATCTAGGTTACAATTCTATTATTTTTTAATTTTTATTTATTTTTATCATTATTATTATATTATTTTATTAATTATTATTTTAGCTTAAATTTCATTTTCAATTTTGTTCCAATGAGTTAAAACATTTTTCAATAATTTCCAAAACCATAACCTCTCTTTTAGGTTAAATTCTCACGTCATTTCTTTCAATTTTCAGAGGCATTTTAATTAGCGCCACCTACATTGCGATATCCGCAATAAAACTGCTAACTACTTTTTGCGCGAAATAAACATTTTTCGAGGCTTTCACGAGTCGTTTCCAAAGCGGACGTTCAACTCGTTTCCGACTCGAAAACGACGCGAAAATTACTCCGAAATTGGCGCCGTTTAGTCGCCTGGCTGATGAGACCTTTTCAAAACGAATCGACGGACAAAAATATCGGTCGTGAATGCCATCCAATTTCTTATTTCGAAAGCAAACCATTAGGCCGAAAATTGGAAAAACAGTTTCAATTCGCACACGCGTTAAAATTGGCTGTAAAATATTTCATGTGTACGGTTTGTTTTGCCCGATGGTTTGTAAATTAGGAAACATTAAATGTGCAGCGGTTGACAACTGGGTCGTGTGCAGCCGGCGCTATCATCCCAGAACAGAGTCAAAACTGCGAAACAATAGAATCAATAAGCTCTCGCAGCAGTGGCTGTATCAACAGCAATGCAGTTTCAGTTTGGGCCTTATTAAAATTTGTTATGAAATGTTCTTTTTTAGAATTTTTAGTGAATACGAAAATTCGGGAAAGGGTATAATGTCTAAAAAAGTAGCTCAAAGTTTGGGATTGTCCAAAATTGTCGGAAATGTCTAAGAAGGTATAAAATGTCTAATATCGCGTAAAAGTTTAAGACTTCCAATGCTAAGAGTTCTAAAATTTTTACTATGTCCAATATTGTCCAAAATGTCCAAGAAAATGTCCAATATTGTCCAAAATGTCCAAGAAAATGTCCAATATTTCCAATACTGTCCAAAATGTCCAATATTGTCCAAAATGTCCAATATTGTCCAAAATGTCCAATATTGTCCAAAAGGTCCAAAATGTCCAGTATTGTCTAAAAAGTCTAAAATTACCTAATAGTTATACAATTATCTAAAAGGTCTAAAATTGTCTAAAAAGTCTAAAATGACCTAAAAGTTATAAAAGTACCTAAAAGGTCTAAAATTGAAAAAGTCCAACATTATCTAAAAATGTCCAAATTGATAGAAAATTTAGACAGTCAAAAATTTAGACATTTTAATGTATAAAAATGTCTAAACCTTTATCGAAAGAATCCGAATATATCAAAAACCATAAAAAATATAAAAATGACTAGAACAACTTTAGGAGTTATCAGAAATAACTGTAAAGTTAACAAAAATCAACAAAAACTGTCCATAGCTAGTCTAGACATGCCTAAGACTGTCTTAAAAACATCTAAGAAACGTCTGAAAAAATATGGAAATGTTCTGCAGTTGCATTTCCGAATTATTTTTTATAATGTGAACTAACATTAATCAAAATTATTTCCAATCCAGGAATTTCATTTTCAAATTTCAGTTATCATTCTTCGGACCTTTTCCCACTAAAAGGCTTCCATTTTCGCAGGTATACAGTTTGAAACGTTTCACCGAAAATAATACCAGCTCTAAAATATCGAAAATGTATTGTTATAGTTGTGTCTGTTTGCCACTGTCTGTGTCCAAATACAAGCGACGTAAAATATTCATGCCCTGTTACTTTATACTTTGAAAGTTAAAAATGATAACGCGTAATTCTCGTTTCGCTGAAACATCCGCTTCAAACATTCAGGAGAGTAACCACTCTTAAAGCATTTATTGCATTATCTTAAAATATTGTCAATACATTATTAATATAAAATTAAGTAGAAAATTTTTTTTATTTATACTGTTTGTCTAAAAATGTCTAAAAATGCAATGTCTAAAAAAATCAATGTCTAAAAAAAGCAATCCCTAAAAAAACAATCTCTAAAAAAAGCAATGTCTAAAAAAAGCAATGTCTAAAAAAGCAATGTCTAAAAAAGAAATGTTTAAAAAGAGAAATGTCTAATAAAGACATGTCTAAAAAAGAAATGTCTAAAAAAGAAATGTCTAAAAAATAAAACTCTAAACAAGAAATATCTAAAAAAAAATTAATGTCTAAAAAATGTCTAAAAAAGCTATGTCTAGAAAAAGAACTGTGTAGAAAAAGAATTGTCTGAAAAAAAAAATGTCTAAAAAAGCAATTTCTAAAAAAGCAATGTCTAAAAAAGCAATGTCTAAAAGATTTGTCCAAAAACTGCTTAATAAATACGAATAAGTGAAAGTAATCAAGTGGATATCGAAAATCCCAGAGACAACAACTAGACAATCAAACAGTGTCTCGTTCTAAAATACTCAAAGCGACGGAAAATAAATCTTTGCGCGAGTTTTCGAGCTTGAGGAAAATATACTGTCCGTCACGTCGAATCCGCCAAAAAGACGAAAAATATCACGTTCTTTTTCCACCGTTTCACTTTCGCTAATCAATTGCTTAATTCGAGTCACGACGTTTTAGCCCAATTGTGGTTTTTTTCGATGTAAAAATTATATAGAGTTTTGGTATTGTAAAATTAAGATAATAAAATATCTTACGTTGATTTCAGTTATTTAAAGAGGCTTAGACAATTTTCAGATATTTCAAAGAAATTTTCGAACCTTTACGATGATTTTAAGACAAGTTTAAGCCATTTTTAGGCAATTTAGGGGCACTTGGAGATATTTTTAAGACGCTATTAGAGATTTTAGACACTTTTAGACAATTTTAAGACATTCACAGAAGGTTTCATACGTTTTCAGACGATTTTAAAATATTTTCGACTACTTTTAGACAATTTGATGACAGTTCTTATAATTTCTGACAAACGTTTAGACAATTTTAAAACACAGTCAAACTTTTGGGACATTTTTAGACCCACCCAGAAACATTTCGACAATTTTAAAGCAAGACGAGAACCTCCTAAAAATGTTCACACAATTTTAAGACATTTAGAAACTTGTTTAGACAATTTTAAAACATTTAGAAACATGTTTAGACAATTTTAAGACATTTAGAAACTTGTTTAGACAATTTTAAGACATTTACAAACTTGTTTAGACAATTTTAAGACATTTAGAAACTTGTTTAGACAATTTCAAGACATATAGAAAATTGTTTAGACAATTTTAGACAATTCGGAATTTTTCAGACAAGTTTCGACACTTTGTACAATTTAGGACAAGTGTCGAAACTTGTCTAACAAATATAGGACAATTTATCCACAGCTTTTTCAAATGTTTCCCATAATATAATTTCCAACCAACTCTCACCTTTTTATTTACCCCGCCAATTTACTTTCACGTGCGACTCAAAACCCGAATTATTTGTCTCAAAACAAAATGCTTTGAATACCGTCAAAGTAAACGATTCATATTTGTATTGCGACGCGATACGCAGGGCAGTTAAACCAATATTGCCGATGCGGCGCAAATGTTGCGCACATTGAAAAGTGAATTCGGCCGAGTTCCGACGGGTCATTAATGCTTTCAGGCGGCGAAATAAAATGTCATTAACGATTAGTCCGGGTGCGGAGTTTCCCCGGTATAATTATCGCCGTCATTACGACTTTTGATGACGGAATATCAATCACCCGCGGTTCAACAGGAATCGCGTTAATCAGTACAGACTGACGTCACCTGTAATCGCCTTTTTCGAACATTTCGCCATTTTTTTAGTCCCTTATATACACTTTTCAGACATTTTTTAAGATTTTTGGGACATTTTCAGATCATTTTTAGACATTCCGAGACTTTTTTGGACATTTTCATATCATTTTTAGCTGTACTAAGAATTTTTTAGACAGTTTTAGACAATTTTTAGACATTCCAGGACTTTTTGGACAGTTTTAGATAATTTTGATACATTTCGAGACGTTTTTTTTGACAGTTTTAGATCATTTTTAGGCGTTCCGAGATATTTTCGGACACTTTAAGATCATTTTGAGACATTCCAAGACGTTTTTGGACATTTTTAGACAATTTTTAGACATTCCCAAATTTTTTGGACAGTTTTTGATAATTTTGAGACATTCCGAGACTTTTTTGGATAGTTTTAGATCATTTTTAGACATTTCAAGACTTTTTTGGACAGTTTTAGATCAATTATAGACATTTTGAGACTCCTTGAAACATGGTTAGACAACTTTGACATATTTCAAGACTTCTGGAATGCTTTTAGACCACTTTTAGACATTTTCCGACTTTTTTCTAACATTTTTAGACAATGTTAAGAAATATCGAATCTTTCTGGACAACTCTGAGACATTTTCCGACTTTTTGAGGCCCTTAAAATCCATTTTTAGACATTTGGAGACTCTTTTAATTCCTTTCAAATATTTTAAGACATTTTTAATAGCATTAAGGCTTTTTTGGAAAATCTGAAGACTTGTCTAGACATTTTCGAGATGTTTCGAAATATATTTAGACAATTTTAAGACATATCCAAACTTGGTCCAAATTGTCTAAAAAAATTTAGGCATTTTTTAGACAATCTGAGCATTGTTCAGATCTTCGATGACAAAATATCAATCACTTATTATTCCAACTCCGTAACTCAGCCAGAATTGCGATAATCAGTACCATCTGACGTCACCTATAATCGTCCCAGCTTCAGAGTAACTATAGACACCGGGCGCCGTAATTCTCGCAAAAACGAGTCCAAAATCCAAAAGTTAATCTCAGTTTGCGAAGTTGCGATTTCCTCGGATGTTGACAGTTTTTGCTTCCGTCGAATGGGATAGTGTTTTTTGCGAACGCGGAAGTGACGCAAATGGTTTTTCGCATTTTCCTCATCTGAATACATTTGAATGTGAAATTCGGTTGTAATACGTTATTATCTTAAACCCACAACTGGGATAATTATTGATAAATAAATTAACTAAGCGCAAACATATCTTTTCGCAAATTTGAGGGCATTCCAAACAATGTTTAGATATGCCGAGACTTTTATTGGACAGGTTGTACATAGATTTAGACTTTTTAAAGACAATTTCAAATAGTTGTGAGACATTAGTAGACGATTTAGACATTACACGAAATTAATAGACTTTTTGAGACAATTTTGATACATTTATGGACTTTTTGGACAGAATTTAGACAATTATGAGACATTTATGGACTTGTTTTGGAGAGAATTTAGACAATTAAGAGACATTTATCGACTTTTTGGACAGAATTTAGACAATTTTAAGACCTTTATGGACTTTTTGGACAGAATTTAGACAATTTTAATACGTTTATGGACTTTTTGGACAGAATTGAGACAATTATGATATATTTGTGGCCTTTTTGGACATAATTTAGACAACTGTAAGACATTTATGGACTTTTTGGACAAAATTTAGATAATTTTGAAACAAATATGAGACTCTTACGGACTTTTTGGACAGTATTTAGACAATTATGAGACAGTTATTAACTTTTTGCACAGTGTTTAGACAATTATGAGACTTTTACAGACTTTTGGGAAGATTTTAGACAATTATAAAACGTTGGTGGACTGTTTGGGAATGACTTCAGACCATTTAAAACATGTTCAGACTTCTTATGACCAGTTCAGACAAATTTAAGACATTTGAGATCATTTTCCGACAAATCTGTTCATACAATTTTAAACAATATTCAGATGAACCAAGACTCTTTTGGCTAACTTTAAGACATTTCTAAACTATTCGCAGAAGATTTTTAGACATTTTCAGACATTTTGAGGACAGATTCTTTTAGACAAATTTTGTTTAGACTTTTTTAGACTTGATAAAAGAAACGCAATGAAATGTAGAAAAAGATTCCGTTCCTTTTTCGGAGTGCTTTTTCGTTCGAACAGCGTAAAGTTAACCGTTCCATATATCAATTATTCATTACAACATTTTCTCGATATTCGTACGATATACTATCATTATTCCCGCCACGAAATGAATATGCATAGTTGGCATTCTTATAGATATTTCAACGCACATTCGGGCGAATCAGTTTATTTGCAATTAGATAATAAATGTTAAATATTCATGGCTTCGGTTCGGAGTAAAATATTGGAGTTATGTGCAGTCCAAAGTACCCTAATTTAATAAAAGGAATGAAATTCTAGCAATTTCATTACATCGAAATAATACATTACAGAAATATTTAACGGAAAAAAATTTTAAAAATGTTCGTTACTTTAATTCATTCATTTTTTCGTTGAGAATAATATGATACGTTATGTCATTCGTTAACGCAAATGCCACAGGGATATAAAATTTCTGTATAAGTCGGAATTTCGTTGTCAACTCTCAGTTTCAGATGTCGTTTTTTGCGTTACTTGGGAAGGCGCGTTATAAACGTAAAACAGCAAATGTTCGTTATTATAAGACAACTTAAATTTCACTCATCTTTTTTAATCGGATTTAAAAAAATTCGAATTTAAAAACACGTTTTG
>JABFPB010006874.1:0-11572 GCA_022817645.1 Ceratoteleas bidentatus | reverse complement strand
CTTAATATGTTTCGCAAAAAAATTCAATATGTTTCAATATGTTTCTGTACGTTTCAATATGACATTTTTAATAGGGCTTTGTCACTATCAACCGGAAATATACTAAAGATTTTATTTATTAAAGAAAAACACCCTCTACATCAACCGAACTATCTTAACGAATTTAATAATATTTCAACCACGATAATTTGACGTGGATAATTTACACTTAAAAAAATCTTTCCGAAAAGAAAATATTAATTATAAAGGAATTGGAATATTATAGGGACTGGGAAGTGAAATGTGACGAAAATTCACAATTCTCACACATCTTTTTCTACACTTTTTTGATAATGTTTTTTTAAAAATTCGTCAATACAATTTGTAGTCCTGTCAGTTACGAACAAAATGCCGTAACCGCAACAAAGTTAGATACAACTGCGCACTCAGAATAATTTTGAAACTCGAATTTGTTAAACATGTTTTTATAAATAAATAGTAATCATTCAACCTTTTAGTACTTTTTCCTGCAGATTATTAAAGAAGAGCCTAAACTCTATCAGCAACTACAGAGGCTGATTGAAAAAAAATAGCATTTTGACTTGTCAGCCCCTTATAAAAAGTCGTCTTTTTGGCATTGCAATCGACAGTTTCCCAGCGTATCTATACCACCTCCAAAAACCTGCCAGAAAAAAAACCTGTACACAAAACTCTGAAACAGAACAGCATTTCTAATAAACTTTCCCAAGTCTTATCATCCCACCGTCGACTAAAAAGAATTAGCATTATCGGATCTTTCCGTACGATCGAACTAACACCTCTTCACTGACTGATCCAAAACCATTGCTTGCGATTTTTCCGGTCGAACTAATGGCGCAATCTGATCCCGCTTTTGCGGATAATCAAGGCATTGTCTCGTGAAGTACGCCGAATAAATGTTTATCGGCGCACCGGTATCGCGCG
Source organism: Ceratoteleas bidentatus (assembly GCA_022817645.1). Lineage (NCBI taxonomy): Eukaryota > Metazoa > Arthropoda > Insecta > Hymenoptera > Scelionidae > Ceratoteleas > Ceratoteleas bidentatus. Next base: position 10,630 of record JABFPB010006874.1, on the reverse strand, counting down.
ACTGCACTCATTTCATCTCATCTCACCTGCCGTGGGTGTGTGTGTACTCGGTACCGATGGTTGACACGTTGTACGGGGTGGTTATCGTGACGACACCACTTCGCGTCGACGTCGAACCTGGCGATGTTTGCGAGCTGATATGACTGGTTGATATTTCTCGTTGCGTCGTATACGTCACCGAACTCGAATCTGCACGAATGAATGCCCACATATAACAAGACCAAAATTACACGTTCCATATTAGAGCGCGCAGGCACAATGCGCTGCGCACACAACACTTAATTGAAACGAGGTTTTAAAGATAAATTACAGTGCGCGCGGATAAACGAAATTGTTGCGCGAATTAATTCGACGGCAAGCGTTATTTGTGCGATTCGCATTTACTTAATGTGCCGCGACAATTGGGCTGCGGACGCATCGCTGGCTGGCCCGTACGGGATTTAAATTTGTTGCCGAATGATGATTGATGTATGGAAATTTTGTTGGTTTTGTTAATTGATAGTGGCGCATTGATCAGTCGGCCGTTTGGTGCACTGAATCTGGAATTTCGGCCGGCTTTTTCAGAGTAGAGGAGTTTTGTGAAAACGGTGGGGGATATTTGGACAAGAGTTTGGGCATGGAAAATTGGGTTAGTTTTGTTTTGGATACGTGGATGTTATTTTTATTGATTGCACTGTAAACAAACGATGTAAAATGCAAGTATATGTGTTTGGAAATAATATATGAAGTGTATTTTTGAAAATAGCTGTAAAATAACAGACTGTGTTATTGGAGAGTTCTTTTTCGCAATGTCAAAATGTGTGATAGCGTACATATATTAGAAAATAGGTTTCGTTCAAACATTTTAGGTGTCATGTAACGTTAAATGGAACTGACCTAAACTCAACAGAGTTTAAAAGTAGAGCAAATATTGATCCTACGGTTCAGAAAATGCTTAATTGATTGAATAAATACGTATTAATTTTGCAGAATGAAATTATAATAAGTTAAGAATTCAAAATTAATAAATTATTATTTTAAATGTTATTGCCATAATTGTAATAAAACATGCATTGAATTTAGAAGTAAAAATAGAGATACAAAAATGTGTAATTATTTAATGTGTTTACAATGAAATCTATCTCATATGTAAATATACACAAAAACTGTAAGTTTATAGCTCTAATGTAATAATTTTTATTCATAAGGAACAATTAAAATATATATACTTGATTTTTCAAGTATTTATATTTTATACTTTTTTCAAGAAATTTTTCAAGTAAATGTTAAAAAATATTTACGTTAAAGGGTATTGTTCGAATACACTCAGAGAACGGTTTATTTAAATAAAAGCAATCTATTTAAATTAAACAAATTATTCATTAAATTAAAATATTATATATATTTAAGATAAAAAAAAGGTTAGAGTTAGCTGAAATAAACGTTATTTAATACGAATAAATCATTTAATACATTCAAATAAATAATATATTTCATTTAAATAAATAGTGAAGGTTCATATTTAAGTAAAGATTTTATTTCAAAAATTAAATAAACCGTTCTTTGAGTTTCCATTCCCATTAAACAGTATATAGATAATGATTGCAAATAAAATTAGATTGCGACAATGACAAAAGTGTTACCTGTTGCGGACGTGACGAACATTTGTTCGGTGGTTCCAGGATCGCCAGATCCTTCTTCGCATTCCTCCTCGTCATCGCAAGATGGACGTTCGGGGGCCGTCGGTTTACGCGACTTTGGTTTTGGAGTTACTGGCGACCTCGTTGGCGTTACGTATACAGGTGTGATCAAGTCGTCTGAGGATAAAATTTATAATTAATATGTGCTACAGGCGTTTAAGTGAAAATTAATTAATAATGTAGACAAAATCATCTAGATACGAGAGAATATGTTACACGGTTCGCTTCAACGGTTTTATGGACTTAGATAAATTTATTACGTTCGTATAAATCGGGTAAATTTAAAATCAGATGAATAAAAATTCATGAGCATTTAAGTATCACACACCTGTTATTCAACGTTAAACGTCGACGAAATTTACTGATATTATTCTCAAAGTAATTTCCACCTAATTGCACAAAATATATCTACACTGAAGAAACTAGGTTTTGCAGATTGACGGTCCAGATTACACAAAATGTATTATGCCCACGCAGACGTTGTTTACGAAATTTAAATACCTTGAAAATATTTTTTGAAACCAACGATTTTCTTGGTTTTTATTAATACATAAAATTGTCTTTAAAAATGCTAGTTCAACGCTTCATAATAATAAGAGTCTGTATTAAAATAACCTATAATAACAATAAATCCTTCTGAAACTGATAAAAATCGCGAGGTTAACGAAAAATCATTTTACAAGGAATAGGAAAACTTTTTCGTTTATATATCCCCGTTTCTAACAATTCTGCATTCAAAGCTTATCAAAAATCTCTATTAACATTTCAACTGCTATATACGGTATCCGCTTATATCTTGCCATCTTATTATTCACTGTTACAAGGCACCAACTGATTAGTTGAGTTCAAACATGTTAGTCATATACTCCTATTCGGTCGGAAAAGTTGTTTCGCAGAACAGGTGATTCGCAATTAACATTTTACGTATACCGTGCGAACATTTGATTGCGTAGAACTACCTTCTTCTCGTTCCTACTTTCCTGTCCAGTAATCAATGAAATGATGTTGAAATTCATTTGTAATTAAAATGATACTCTGCCCGTCTTATACAATTAAACGCGACTCGTCGACCGCCCGCATTTTTGTGAATTAGAGTCTGAGCGAATAATTAATTAGCGCCTTTTTGCATCATGTCTGCGAGCCGAGCGGTGTCGAGCTTCGGCGCAATTCGTTCGTTTCCGTAAACACGCTCGCGCAGATTAGCAATTTTAATTAAGAAATGCTTTGTAATACAATTTCGTAAATATGAGCAAAGTCGCGACGCCACTTGAGTGTCGGGAAGCACATTACCAATTGATACGTCTTTTTATCCGCGTGCAGAAGAGCTCTAGACGGACTGCTTCTTCTTCTTACGACACACGGCTCATTAATTACAAGAGCGAGCGACTCGAAAAGGAAGACACGACAAAAATTCACACTTTTCGATGGCGTGCAATTGTCTGGGTAATTAATCATTGCCACACAAATGAACGTTTTGTTTTACGCCAACTTTGTAAAAGATCCATGAATAATGTTCTCAACACTGAGCAAAATTAAATTAGTTATCATAACGAGAAAAACATTGGGAGAATGACAATTTTAATAGTCGAGTAAAACATTTTTTTGTTGCAATAATAAAATAATAGTAATGTGCAAAACAACTATTTTACATGGTTAATTTAGGCGTAATTTATAGCTGTGTGGACCATATTAAAATTATTAAATCAACTATAAAATAATTATATCAATTAAAAAAGATGTGGTTTTTCTAGTCATTTTTATGGTTGCACTATGTTGTAACCATTTGTAAGGTTGCATCAATCATTTCTATGGTTATCCTAACCATTTTCGTGGTTACCGAAACCATTGTATGGTCACACAAATCATACATTTAATAATTACTCTGACTTTATTTTATGCTTAACATCTAAACTAACCATTTAATGGTTAGGAATAATAAATTTGGTAAATTTACGATATTTTTCTGCGGAAAAGAAAAATTTATTTTTCCCGTTCATCCGAAAACGAAACAATTAGACGAGAAAACATCTCCATTTCTGTGCGAATCCGCAAAAGGTCATTTCGCGAAATTTACAATGGCATCTGCGCAATCTGAAGCGCACTCGAGCATTTTTGCCGTCCAACCGAACCGAATGGCGAATCGAAATCTCCATAATTCCACTTGCGCCGGGCCGCCGCGAATGATTAGTTATTCTTTAATAACACGATCAATTCATCCACGTCAATTTGCGTGCGCCGCTCCTCTTTCATTACGTGCCATTAATTCACGTTGCGCGGCGGTGCATTACTCCCCCGGTTTTCCCATTCAAAAAATTGCCCCGGCAATAACGAAGTTTGCGCGAGCTTTCCTCGCGGCCCTTACCCGATCCTTTTTCGTAAATTGGCGTGCATTCTTCATCCTCGTCGTCCCCCGCGCAGCCACTTCCGGCGCCGGAGAATATCAGGTCGTCCATAACGCCGGGATACCCGGACGCCGGAGTCTGTGAAAAAGAAATTGAGATTTTTCTTTTTTCTATTAATTTGGTTAATTTGGTTCGGAAATCGGAGGCATTACTTGTTGCATTCTTTGGAGAGGCGCGGCTTTGTCGACGAGACTGCCGACGGGCAGAAGCTGCACGTCGCTGCGGGTCGTGATGCGGCCGTCCTTCGCCGCGGCCAATTCCAAAATGCGTGCTCCGTTAACCACCAGGCCCGATATTATGCCGAGGAATGCTCGCTCGATTCTGCCTTTGCTGCCGTTCCAGCGACCGCCGACTTGAATAGTTGATTGCTGATTGAAGACCGTCAGTTGGTGGCCTGCGCATTTTCATGATTGCGTGTTAATTAATTGTAATTGCTTATTCGAATTTCGACGGAATTGGCGATGCCGCGCCTCGTTTTGAGTGGTTACTTTGTGTAGCCGAGGGAGGCGCTTCCTCGATGGAAGATGATTAATGCAGGTATTAGTTAGACATTTATACATCAAAATGCTCGTTATACATATAATATAGGTTATATCTAGCTGTGTGTAGATAATATGCCAGATAATTCAAGAGATGATATGGATCGGAGTGATATAATATTAGTCGAGATGGAACTGTTCGTGGTAAAAGTTCCTTACAGTTCTGTAGTACGCAGAAGAGAAAGGATCACTCAGAAAAATTTTGGTGGAACAAACCAAATTGTTTGGTTAAAATAGCACTAACCACAATATTTGGTTGAGCCAAGTAAACGTTTGGATGATTTAACTATATGTTTGGTTCATTTAACTAAATGTTTGGTTGATTTAACAAAATCTTTGTTTTATTTAACCAAATATTTTGGTTAGAGCTAGTTTAACCAAACATTTTTGTGAGTGATTTGTATGGAAAAGTGGAACGGATATTTCGTAGGAAATTTTCATCGAAAACCTTAGAAAACTATGGAAATTTCCCACGAGTTTCTAAAAAATATAATGTTAACGGACGAATTAAAAAGATTTTATTTTTTACAGAACGCGTGGGAAATTTCCATAGTGATAATATGAAGTAGATGATGCCTAAAGCTGAACCTTTATATTTATTTTGGATGAATAATACAGTGTTCGTTTAATGTAATTTTGCCGGTAGTTTCGGAACAGTTTAAGACGTGAATACTGTTCAGTGTACTTTAACCAGAACTTTCATATCATTGCAAATTCCATGCGATTCCGCAAAAGTTCGCATCATTTTGCGAAATGCTCTGAATAGCCCAATAATATAACGTACTATTTGAAAGATGTTGTCAAATTTGCAGTTCAATTTCCTTTTGCCTTATCTCTGCAATATTCAAAAATAAGTTCGAACTATAGGAAAAAGGATCATTTGGTCTTCAAAATAGTCATAAACCTAGATTTACCTCGCGTAATTCAAAAAATTAATATTATTAGATCAACAACGAAATGAGATTAGCGTACAGCGTAATGTAGATTAAATTACGAATCATCGTTCTACCAAAATGAACAATTACAAATTCGCTGTATTAATGGATTCACTATTACGAGCCTCTATAAATTAACGATTACATGTATGAAATCGAACGGCAAATCACGCGACCGCAAAAGACCTTTCACGTTAACATCCAATTTTAAATTCCAAATATAATTCTTCACATTGAAAACGACCCTTTCTTAAAAAATCGCCAATGCAATTTCCAGTAATTAAGTTACTCCTTTTTACCGGGGTTAAAAAAAATACCACTAATATCACTCCTCCACCAAAACAGCAATAAATGACCTTTTGACCTCTGACCTACACCCGACACACCAAACTCCCTTATTAATTTCATGTTGATCATTCGAACAACAAAACATTACTAACTCAACACTATCAATCCCTCCCGAAATTGTCTTCACTTGTAAAACATTACCCCAGAAACTTGCTCAATAAATCTCGCATCTCTGACAACTCGAACCATCATAGTTTCCACTTCTCTATTCGTAGGACCTCGAAACCTTTTTGGAACCCTATAGATCTTCGCGCACCATAGGCGGTCCCGGTATTTGGAAACAATTAACTCTTGCGCGGCATAATCTAAATTAATAAGTAAATTGTCAGGGCAGCATCTTTCCCGGGGAGGTGGTTGCGGCGAACAAGTGGGTCAGTGTAGCGCGCCGGCGACGAGATCGGTGGCCGAGTGGCGCATTCGGTTAAAACGGATCAGGAGGCGATGACGGAAAAGAGCGTGAGCCCGGCGGTCACGAAAACGCGCGAGCCCGGACGGGCGCGTTTCGACATTTCGTCGGCGGCGACGTCTTGCGCAATTTCACCGCGCGATCGCCGCCATCGCACGTGACTGGCCGGCTGCACCTGCCGCCGCGCTGAATTAACAACGCGACGAGCAAAATAAGCGGCTACGAAAATTGCCGTCCCGGCGACTGCCGCTTTTGGCCAATTTAATTATCGTTGCCGCGTTTTATTCGCCGCTGTTTCGGCTAGGTAAATATACCCTGGTCGATTGTAGCTGACGAACTACGGTCGTTTTGTGTTTTAGGGCCGGACCGAGGGGAGAGGGGGGAAGGTATGGTTTTTTTAAGTAAAGGGGAGAAATGGAGTATTTTGGAGCGAGGGAGATGAGGGGGGAAATTCGGTTTCTCGTGCGAAATTTCTCGGGTCGATTTTTAAATTCTAAGGGGGAAGCTGAATTTAGAGTGGAGAAGAGGGTTGCTTTTCCGGTTTTTGGAATACTTTCTTCCTGCTCCAGTTTTCTTTTATGCATTTTTTATGAGTTCCAATTTTCTACCATATTCGATATCCTGTCCAGAAATAATTTGTGCACACTTTATATTAATGAATTTTGAATACATTAATCTAAAGTGGGTATGCTGAGAAAAAAGTGTTGGCTAATACAAAAAACTTATATTGACTAGCCTTAAGGTGTCTAATGTATTTAATGTATTAATTTGAACTGAAATGAGCTTAAGATGATAAGACCTCTGATTCATGATTTGTAAAGGAATATCGGTGTATGTGAAGGAAAAATATGTATGCAATTTAACTAATATTTAGTAAAAAAAGTAAAAAAACAGTGTGAAACTATCTGAATGAGATATTTTTTATCAGATTAAAATAGATTCGACTAAATCTAAACACAGAATATACGCCGTCGAATATTTTTACTTGAATGTTTTTAAACTTTATTTATTTCAAATGTATCAAAAATAGCATTTTTGATACATTTGAAATTTGTGCGTATATTGTGCATTAAAACATTTTTTATGACATGTATTCTGGCTATGATGTAGAATGGGAAGAAATTTGCTGAACCGAGGTAGGCGACCGGTGTGAAATATTTATTCAAGGAAACCTAGCCATTGTGCACGTTTTGTGTACCTTTGAAGTTCTTTGAGTGGATTTGGAGTGACATAATGGGGCTTTCAAATTTCACGGTTCATTATAATCCTATTCAAAATCAATTAAGATTGACTTTTGAAACAGAGAAACATAACGGGAAAGGAGGTATTTCTTTTTTCCCAAAACACCCTAAGAAAGTCTTGAATTAGAGAACGACACCTCATGAAAGTGGAAATGTTTTATTTTCATTGTTCACGAATTGCAGTGAGAATTCCTCCGTAAATATTGTTGCGAAAAATAGGCTAAGTGAATAATGCTGAAGAAGTCTTACAAGAATACACTTTAGGACGATAAAAAGTTTGTTGCATGACACTTTTGAAAAAGCAACATTTAACACTGTACTCAGTTTACAATTCCTCAGTTATTTACTCAGGTTAAACAAAAAAATTCAAGAATAATATTATAAATAAGTAAAGTCTTTATTTATACTTTGTAAAATATACATTTATCTGAATCTTCAGTCATTGTTTTGTTTAGTTGATAATAAAAAATCCACCACCGAAACCTCAAGACTGGTAGTGACAATAATTTCCCTCCAAATCTCTTGATTTTGCATTTCGATTATATCATCCCCTTTTTCATCCCAAATCGAAGATCCGTCAGAAACAATTACCGCCAAACCTATGTCGATAAAGTTGATCCACAAGTCTAAATCCAAAAAAGATAATCCTCATCCCGCAGACCGAACGCATTCCTTAACCTAGCACAAGCTGACTTATCGAAGGTGTGAAGGGTGAATAAAAAGAAGCACAACCACCTTGCCTCGTCTGGTCTCCTATTCGAATTGGAAATCCGTTTCCCCTGAAGCTGCTAAGATTCTCACGCTCACGGCGCGCGAACGACCGTCTTGGGAGGAAATTTCGATGCGTGAGAAGATTCACAGGGTCCTCCGAAAAAAGCCAATTGGCCGCCAACTGCCAAGACGGATCAATATTTCACGTGACAATGGGGCCGTGGCATCGCTGATTCAATGACACGACGAATAACGAAACCAAAAAAAAAAGAAAAAAAAATACCGACAGAAAAGAAGCAAAAAAATGAGAACAGAGACAAGAAAAGCCGGAAAAGGAGAAAAAGCAGCGGGAAAAAAGGTTCCGGCAGAAATCGGGTTTGAGAAATCGCGGATTCCCAGCCAAATGCGTCGCCTTATCTCGGTATTGCCGGGGGCCGAGTATTCGCATATTTAATACGCGAATGCGCCTTTGATAAAAGGATATGCAATATCTGCAATAGCGATCTGGCGGCACGCGGAGGATCGGCGAATACGGCGATCGGGGGAAAAAAGGGACCGTGGAATCCCGGCGTGTAGTGCCCCGTCGCTGCGGCTAATTACACGCTTCCCACGGGATCGCAGTCGACGGATTAGCGCTCATTGACCGACGAGAAATCGATACCCGGCCGGGCCAGGAATTTATGCCATTTAAGAAGTGGCGTCCGCGGAGAGGGGGATTAGGAATGCCGGGAAACTCCGAATGGTCAAGGAATGTTGGCAGTGACTCGGCCGTTAACTTTTCCCGATAATAATATTTGCGAAGACAATCGTGCGGTTAATGTTGCGCGGTTCACTTCACCTTGGATTTATCGCGCGCGATGTTTGCGATAAACGAACACCCTTTTGCTCCGTGAATTAATTTTTTGCGGCAATAAATTATTTGGGAAAAGTACACAGGAAAAAAAAGGAGTATAATTTTTAAGCACATTTCCTTTAATTCAAGTAAATATGGTTAAATTTAAATATGGTTAAATTTAAAAAAGCGCAATTTTGAGCTTAAATCTTATGTATTTTAATTTTAAAGTGAAACTTCAAAATAATATATATAGCATTAAAGCTTATAGGATATCGAACTTATAGTATGTGCTTGAAAACCTGATTTAAAATTGAACTTCTTTTTTTGCAGTGTAATCGAGGAAAAATTTTAATTGCTTGAATGGAACGAGAAAGAAAAGTGTACTTGTGTTTTGATATGGAAACTGAGATGAGCGATGGCACGAATATATGCAATGATTGGGAGCGTGGCGTTTTAAATGCGAGCGATTTATGGGAACAATTGCTGTAATGAACTGCTACTGAAGATCATTGCTCGGGAACGTCGCTGGTATTGGTTATTGCTAGGAATGGCAACCTCGAAAACCGCTATTGATTAGAGTTGCCACATTTGGTATACGCGGTATGTAGATAATTCTATTTGCGGCTGACGTATTAAAAGATTTATTATGAAGGCGGTTGCGAGAGAATTATGCGTTTATTGTTGAAGACTACGCCAGGCGTTAATGCAGGCCGGGATTTATTGTAGCGATCTGGCATGTCTTCTTTAATTTCTTATTTCGTCGGGGTCGGGTAATTCCCTGTATGAAATTTAAGATGATTAATTACAGTATAATTATCTCGTAATATACCTCAGTTCAAATAAATTATCATTTCCAACCGTCGAAAATCATTCATAAATGTTATTTCTGGGCATATATGATTTTCACGATATTCCTGAGTTAAGCGAGAAAATGTTAACTTGAAAAATTGAAACAAAAACAGAAATCGACGGTCGAGACTTGATTTGATTAAACTCGATCGACCGCGATTCATTAATCAAGACATTCCCCGATACACCGTCGACTGTCGCCTCAGTGCGAAACGTGTCACTCAATTTTTCCATTTGCAGCGCCGCCTAATTACTACATCAAATAAATCGAAAATCGCGACCGTCCGGTGGCGAAAAAACGCGCATCCCATTTTAGCAGTCCAATAAAAAAACTAACCACCGGCGCAAAACGATCCGATTATTCCCATCTCAATCACCGAATACGCCCACCAATCCCCATAAAAGTTTTCGCCATTATTTCTATCGCGCCACCTATCGGATGACACTTGCGTAACCGCGGGTGTTAATGGGTTAACCAATTACAATTGCGCGCGACAAAAAGTGCCCGGCCGAGGCATAGTCAAAAACGCAAATACCCAAAGCTGTCGGGGCGCCACCCCGAACGATATGGAAGCATTCTTCAAAGTGCACTTGCGTAATTGCTTTGATGAGCTGTTCGATCGGAAAGCCGAAGCGAAATTGTTTACCCGGCGTTTCGCGCACGAACTCGCGTTTCGCGCTTATT
>JABFPB010006873.1:0-11572 GCA_022817645.1 Ceratoteleas bidentatus | reverse complement strand
CTTCCGCAGGCCAACCAGGAACGAAGGAAGCGAGGACCCTTGCGAACACCCATGTTCGCAAAATCCAACTTATTACATACCTAATTCTCCAATTTCCTCGCTACAAATCCTCCCCTCAGTCTCCCCAAATCACCCAAACATTCCTTCAAACCCCCACAAAACCACCACTCTCCCAAACCCCCAAAACCCCTCCCCTCAATTTCCGAAACCTCTTCACCCGACGTAAACAAACCCCCCCTCCATCCCCTTACCAAAACACAAGCCACCCCCGAACGCACTCCCGTGTTCCCCCGGCCACCCTAACCTCTCTCCCTCTCGCACCCCGGGCTCTCACCTGCGCTTGGCGGCACAGCCTCTGTCGCCGCAGCCTCTGCGGCTCATCGTCGTGGCCCGCGCGTCGCAGTCGAGGCTCGCGCACACAGCTCGCAAGCAGCATGCAGCAGCTCCCCTCGAGCCGTCGCTCGATCCATTCAAAAAACACCTGTTCACTGCCCGAATTTTCCGAACAGCGCTGCCAACCGCGCGACGCGCTCCCTCCCGACGCGCCGCGAAACTCATTTGTACATTACTTACAAATTTCTAAGATCAAAAACCAAATGCCATTTGAATTAAAATTTGCATGAATCAGATTAAATGTACATATTAAATGTAGATTAAATGTATGTAATGTACATTTAATCTGATTTATGTAAATTTTAATTCAAATGGCTGAGTTACATTTACTTAAATATTATGTAAATCAAATCATATCGTTTACATAATGTTTACACAAAATTTACATAAAAGTGGCTATCAGGGTAAATAAGTTTTAGAACTAAAACTTATTTATTTAATTTACTCTCGTCAGTATATCAGGTTATTATCTACTATCAACTAGATAAATGTTGGACGTACTCTGTAGAAAAATACTTATAGGAATTGTTCTATCAGTATTCATAAGTACACTGTTACACTGTTAAATTACATATCATGTGTAATTCTAAAACCAGAATACACATCGTGGTGTATTTTTTACACAAAACATGTAAGAAACACATTATAATGTGAAATTTTACATAAAAACTAAAAAATGCACGCTATGCTGGGTAATTTTAAATTTTCTTACAACATAGGTTTACTGTGTTTGCAGTTTCTGTCCGACGAAAATAGATTATGTTTCCCTATACTTCATATATATAGTGATACTATCTACGTGTTTTAATAGAATTTTACCCTTGAATATCTCGATTTCTACATAGACGAATTGCCTAAAAATTAGGCAAATTAAACTATACTAGTTTTTGTCTTTGCAGGTCGTTTCTTCAATTACATTACATACAGTTCCCTAAGGGAACATCGGTTGAATCAACATTGCGGAAACGTTAAATCAACGGTGAATCAATCGTCCAATGTCCACCTATGAAGGGTCGACTCAACGTCGATGGTTAACGTTACATCAGCGTTCAACCAACCTTCGTTCAACGTTGAATCAACGTTGGCATGTCAACATTGAATTAACGTTAAGCAAAGGCTGATTCAACATTGAACTTTGAATCAACGTTAAAGCATGGAATCAACGTTTATCAAATATTGATTCTCAACGTTCATATATATCAGTTTAAGTGCCCTTATATCATACTTTATGTGCTTCCCTAAGGGAACACAACGATCAATCAACGTTGAATCAACGTCGATTCAACCTAATCAACGTTGAATCAACGTCGATTAAACCTAATCAACGTTGAATCAACGTTGACTCGATGTGTTCCCTTAGGGCTTTAAGTCCAGATATATTAACGTTGATACAGCGTTGAGAATCATCGTTGATTCAACGTTTGATCAACATCGATTCAACGTTTAATCGAAGTTAATTTATCGCTTGATCAACGTTGATTCAACTTTGATTTAACGAAAGTATAATTAAAAACTACATATGGAAATTCCATAAGGAGATTTCATATGGAGATTCCATACGGAAATTCCATATGGCGACCCGATATGGAGATTCCATATGGAGATTCGATATGTAAATTCCGTATGGAGATTCCGTATGGAGATTCGATATGGAAATTCGATATGGAGATTCGATTTGGAGATTCGGTATGGAAATTCCATATGGAAATTCCATATGGGAAATTGGCTGCACTGTTAAGTATAATTAAAAAACTACATATGGAAATTCCATATGGAGATTCGATTTGGAAAATTGGCCGCAATGTTAAGTATAATTAAAAAACTACGTATGGAAATTCCATTTGGAGATTCCATAAGGAGATTCCATAAGGTGATATGTATACGCGACCTTGAAAACCCCTGCAGGTCATGAGCACGATTGGTACAATAAGAAAAGAAAAAAAAGTATACCAGTCGAATCACAAAATGTGAGAGATTCGATCGGTATTAATTTTTTTCTTTTTTTTTGCACCAATCCTGCTCACGACCTGCAGGGGTTAATTTAAAAATGTATACTGACATGTCGCCATAAGGAGATTCCATAAGGAGATTCCATATGAAGATTCCATAAGGAGATTCCATAAGGAGATTCCATATGGAGATTCCATAAGGAGATTCCATATGGAATCTCCATACACTTTAATACTTTTATGGAGATATATATACTTCTGTATGGAGATCCATATGAAATCGCCATACAGAAGTATTCACTGGAACCTCTAACCTTTTGCATGTTCGGGACCGGAGACCCTCTAGCCTTTTGCAAGTTCCCTCCCACTCGATGCTAATTCGTGATTGGTTAGTTGAGTTTAACTGGGCGTTCCTTTGACAAAAGATTAGAGTGAAATTTGACGATAGACCAGAGGTGCAAAAGGCCAGAAGGCAAAAGGTGAGAGGTTCCAGTGTATACATCTTATGTATGGAGATCCAGTACACTTCTGTATGGAATCTCCATACAGAAGTGTACTGAATTGTCACTACTCATCACTATATGACTTGATAGTGTAGTGGTTAGCATGCTGGATTATTAATCTGCAGGTCTCAAGTTAGATTACTGGGTAAAATTATTTTTTCTGACATCTCCATATGAAATCTTCATATGGAATCTTCATACAAAAGTGTAATGAATTATCACTATTCATGTCTATATGACTTGATAGTCTACTCGTGTTGCGAGTTTCCACAAATTCCCAAACGAAAGAAGGCTTTTGGGAACTGATGGGAAAGTTGAAATTTCCCAAATGTATTGGGAACAGTAATTGGCAAATTTGCTTATAAATTTCCCAAATCAATTACGGAATTTCGTAAATGAATGTTTTGACAGACAAAATTTTTTTCCTGAAAGAGGAATCGAACTCAGAATCTTATGATTTCGAAGACGTGCACATTTAAATTGATTGTGCCTTTTTAAATTGATTATGCCTTTTTGACGTGCACATTTAAATTGATTGTGAAAGGTAAATTTACCTTGCTCTGACAAGCTAAACGCTTAGCAGCTGGACTTGCTGAAGTGAGGTGTTTTTCAGCTGGAAACTTCAGTCTTCCAGATCTCTCTATTACTTTTTGAATGGCAGCTTCAGATACTGTTAAAAATGGAATAATTAAAATTATAAATAAATTTGATTATTTCAAGGCAGGGTTGGCATGATTTAAATCATGATTAAAAGCAATTTTTTATTTTAATTAATAATTTTAATCAAACCTAATTTATTTGGGTCCGTTTTTGTTGACTGTAATAAGAAATTCTGAACGATTTGATTAGTTGATCCAACGTAATCAACAAATTGAATCAGTCAGAATTTCCAATTAGAATAAACAAAAACGCACTCTTTGATTAAGGTATTTGCATAGTGAAATCATAATCGTCAGAATTCGATCAAATTTTGATGAAACATTAATATTCACGAAGGCTTTGATGAAACATTGTTCATATCCTGTACTTTAATTATCCAAATTTTCATCAAGCTCCACTAGCTTAGGAGATATCCGGTGTCAAAGTTGGAAAAATCCGTATATATATAGATATACTAACCATGTATTTTATTGAAATTTTGATATCAAATATCTCCGGAACCAGCTAGTGAAGATTGATGAAAAAATTGTCACTTAATAAGATCAACATAAAGAATTCTTATATAGTTTTTAAATCAAATCTGACGATTGGTTAATGCGCTATAAGCTGAAGACAACTTACCACCCAGTAGTACTATCGTTGCTTTTCTATAAATTGTTTCGTTCCTCAGTTTAACAAAGTAAATTTTATACTTGTCAAAGTCCTGGGAATTTTTGGGTTCAAACCTTAAAATATCTGCGGTCCTGACTATTACACATTTTTTTAGTAAAATAACCCTCACATATGCAAATTTTATAATCTTTTGAGAAGCCATTCTGAAACGATTTTCGCGAAAATTGAACGGTTACCATTCAAATGGCCTTCTACCAGACGCTTGCAATATATTACTCGTCATTTTTTCTCACAGCCAATCACAAATCTCATTCCATTTCTTTATTTCCGTTCCAAAATATTTAATCCCTAATTTATTTTTTAATAGCATTTTTATAAGAAATATTACCAAATATTCTTCCTAAATGATTGTTAAAATAAAATAGTTATATTATTGCTCGCTTATTTAGAATAAATGCTTTTCTGAGAAGAAACGAGAATTTAAATTCCGGAATCGTCCGTCTTTATCTAACTGTATACTATAAAACAAAGACACATTCAATTTTCACGAAACAATGTTCATGTTCCTCGCGGGAAAACTAGAACGTGGCTTGAATCAAATAGTTGTGATTGAGGCAATACATGTAAGTCAATAAAGAAGCAATTATTGAACCGTCATACCCGATTTACAAAGATTGTTCATTGTATTCACAGATTAACTGCATTACCGGCCCGTGTAGAAGCTTCTCATCGGCTTTACTTGAAAAGATTTGATAATTAAACCGCCGAGATTGATTATCTGATTTTAGTTATATTTCCATAATATAACTAATAACATATAAAAGTTGTAAACAATTTAACATTAAATTTCTTTGGTCCTCAACAGAAGAATTGTCTTATATATTATCAAGTGCAAGCTAATTATTTCAGGTACAACTGATTTTAGGGGTAACATGCAAAGCTAGTAACCGCGAGGATGTCGTTTTGAATGTTTGTTTACTGCTTTGACAAGACAGAGAAACAAGAACTCTTTGATTCAGATAATTGGCTATAATTATTTGACACATTGTTTTACATATTCGAAAGTTATCCAGACAAGAAAATATAAATTATATATTTCAAGCGAAAACGATAACAAAATATAGTAATTTGTGATACGTTTTCCCATAAACAGTGCCTATATCATTATATAAATTTGCGCAAAGTAATTTTTTTTTATATATTACATCGAAGTACCAATTAATAACAATAATGTTTTTTATAATGTTCGCATGTTAATAACATTATGAATATAGAGATAAACCTACACTGAGAAATCTAGATGGCGACCAACGCCATCTAGATGGCGACCTGTACCATCTAGATGGCGATTTTCGCAATTTAAATGGCGCTGGTCGCCATCTAGATGGTACAGGTCGCCATCTAGATAGCGTTGGTCGCCATCTAGTTTTCTCAGTGTACTTTGCGCGTACAGTAAAGTGTATATAAAAGTGTCGTGGAACGATATTTTTGCCAATATCGTTTTTCAGTAATGTTATTCTTTCTATCCGTAAATTGTCGCACAGCACAAAGGACAGTCATGTGTACGAAAAGTGTTCGGGCAATCTATGTAGGGCGGATGGCAAAACCGAAATATAATTTTCGCTAAGATAGATAGGCATACAAAGGAGAAGCGAGATCGCCTGCAAAACACTTTGAACGAATACAAATTGGTAATTTTGCCCTTATTGCATATGCATTTTTTCATTATTGTTAAATGCAGGTTATTATTAAGTGCAGATTGGCCAAACAAAATGAAAATGAGAAAATTTAGTAAACTTATAAACATATAAACAAACTTATAAACATTATAGTAAACTTAGTAAACACCAATATGTGTGAAAATGAGAAAATTTTCACACATATTGGTGTGAAAAGTATCCATTTCCATAATGGAATATAAGAACAGTATATTGTACAACGCGATATGTAAATTTTCGGCGAGTGAGAATTGCCAATTTAATTCATGTTACACACTATATTTTATATCATAAGTACATGAAATGGTTACCATTCCCTAACCAATAAAACAGAAACAATGGCCAGCTTCATGTCGGTATGGTAAACTTTCATTTCCCTAACAGTGTACAAGAATAAGTACTTTCTCTCATCACTCTGTTTCGCAAACTTTCCTGACATTTTATTGGTTAGAGATCGTGGTCACTGCCATGCACGTGTGATGAACTGTGCTATTTGAAGAGCCAAGTTTCAAAACCGGCCACTTTTGTACATTTTAAAAACTTTGTAATTAAAAGTTGGAAAATTTCTCAACATTTTCCTGAAATATCTCCGATTTTTTTAACTTAGAAGATTTTTAACTTATACTTTTATGATGTTTCACTGATTAGAAAATTTTCTTTTTCGTAGACACGTAGGCATGTGACAGTTTGTGTTTCAAGAGTCAGAATCAAATTAATAATAACAATTGTGTTAAATAAGAGACAATTACTTTTTTTCGTTAAACATATCTATGCTCAATGTTCATAAGTATTTCTAAGAAACTAAAAGGTTTTATAAACTGTTATGAAATTTGTAATGCTATTTTTACAAAACATCCACCAATCTCCAGAGATTGTATAGAGTTCAGTGGAAGTTCTGTTTCACCCAAGAAGAAGGTTAACAGAACGTTAATCTGTTGCATACGAATGATTATATTAACGTATTGTAAACCATAACTTTTCCTATGCATTACTGTAACTATTCATATGCGCGTAAGGACATTACTGGTTCACGTATTACCACGAAAGGTTGACTCTATCCTTTACAACACACCAACGTGTAGTATTCTATTAGAGAAGGTTACAAGCAACATTGGCGACGGTGTAGAAAATGATGCGAAAAATGCTAAATACGTTTAGTAACACATTCGTAGAGATAGAAAAACAGGGTGTAGTAAATGTTACGTAATTCTAACCTACCCGTGTTAAAGTTTCCGAGCGATTCTGGGAATCGCTCGGGAATTTATTTCCACACATATTTATTTATTTATTTATTTATCAAATAATAAAGGGGTACAATTCCCTTTAATATATACAAAATAATTTATAATTTATAATGGGAACTTCCGGAGCAACCCGAAAATGATTGATGGAGAAAAAACCTTATGATGGAAACAAAAATTGGACGATTCGCGCTTTTGATATACTGCCAAAATCCAGAACGAAATGAAGGAATTCTTTTGTTTACCATAAAGACATTTGTTTTAAACATAAAGAAATTGTAAAAAACAAACCGTCTACTAAAGAAAAGAATTTCTTCATTTCTTATCGGATTTTTCCGGTTTTCTCCGGAAATTCCCGTTGCAAATTCCCGAATGATTCCCAGAATAGCTCGAAAACTTTAACTCGGGTGTCGAAACTTTTGGAACCTATCGTTTTGTTACAGAATGTTTCGGATAACGCATTCTGAACATTTCTACATCATATATTATATCCCGTCTATAAAATAAATCAAGAATGTAAATAAATAAATAGTCGAGCAAAAAACAATTGCAGTTATTCTGACACTCTTTTCGTAGCACCACACTCGAACTAACAATCTCACGGTAATCAGTTTGGATTGCTAACCACTTGGCCAAAGTGGGTAACGTCTATTCGACATCATCTTACCTGATACATAAGTTGCTGCTATTTAAAAGGTACATCGAAAATTCAAATCCCACAGTAATTGAACTAAAACTGATCTATTTTACAGGATATATTGTGTAATTCAATATCCAAATATTTGAATGTTTAATACTAAAGAATTATTTATTTTTATGATAACAACCTATTATTCTGTAAGCATTAAACATTTGGATATTGTGTTACACAATTTTTCCTGTAAAATAGATCAGTGTTTAGTTCATTTACTCTGATTTTCGATGTACATTTGGAATAGCAGCAACTTATGTACGTGGTATGATGGGGTCCAATAGACGTTACCCACTTTGGCCGAGTGGTTAGCAATCCAAAGTGATAACCATGAGATTGTTAGTTCGAAGCTCTGTGGTGCTGCGAAAAGAGTGTCAGAATAACTGCAAATGTTTTTTGCTTGACTGTTTACTTTTATTGCATGTTTTCGTATGCTTTTGTACTTTTGTATTATTTCGCTATCAGTTATAGCTATTATGGAATAACATTATTTATTTCTTTGAAAGACAGGATGTAATATATGTTGTAGAAATGTTTAGAAGACGTTTCTCGAAACATTCTGTAACAAAGCGATAGGCTCCAAAAGTTTCGTTAGGTTAGAAATCCGTAACATTTACTATACCGTGTTTCTATCTACTATAATTTTTAGGAAACGTTCATTACACCATCTTTTTACCTGTTATACACGACATTCCACGGTTTACGAATGTGTTACTAAACGTATTTTGCGTTTTTCGCTACATTTACTACACCGTCGCCAATGTTGCTTGTAACGTTCTCTAATAAGATATTACACGTTGGTGTGTTGTATGGGCTATTGTTATATTATTCGGTACAAATCGTTACGTAGAGTCCGTAATTCTGTTTTGCATGAACAAATTATTTAATGATAATAAGCATTAGGTAATGCAATAATAAATTCGTCATCTTGAATTTTAACGTAATTACATGACGTAAATATATCCTGAGTTAAAATTACTTAAAATAAACTTCATTTGAAATATCTGTAATTTTCTGAAAATAAGAAAATTCATCATCAAAGGCTCTAATAGTTTGAATGCGGTTAATCATGGTATATTCGCCATTACTTTCTGGATCATAGGCAAAACCAGCGATTTTAACATATGATCCATGATTTAATATAGCAAAAGTATTATCAGTTCTACTATTTCTTGCTGTACAAGAAGAATAAATACGTCCATTTCTCAAGATACGATTGTACAATTTCGTGTTACAAGAAAAGCGGTAGTTGCGAATGTCATCTTCACTTGGATATTTTGCATTTCCAAAGTATTTGTTTTCTGCCGTTTCAAAACATTTTTTAGTGAAACGCGCTGTTATTGCTTCTGAAAAGTTAAGAGCGGCTTTGTCTATACTTTCGCCTAGTTCCATCGATATAACTCTAATTGTATTTTCGAAGCACAAAAATTTACATACTTGCTGTATCACAGCCCCCGCGCCGTGTATAGTTTTAACAATATTTCCATTACCATTCTCGAATGGGAACCCGCTATGCGACCATAATGGACCCCAATTGTGGACACTTTCACACAAATGTAACAAAGTATGTACATTATAAGTCATAGCTTTGACTGAGTAGATTACTTCTGTGTCATATACAAATTTATATATTAGGTCATTTGCACTATTTAGCTCATCCATAGTAATTCTCATTTTTAGAAGTGTATATACAGCCTCCACTAATAGCAACCAATGCTTAAATCGATTTTGATCTAGAAATTTGGAAAGAATGGGACAACTGTATACCAAGATCCAGTTTTCCCACTCTCTAGCTTTCCAAAATTTTCTATCGCGTATAGATCTCGCTAAACGGTCTGTCGCAGAATTCGGAGTTATCTTTAATAATATATTATCGATCTCATTAATATCGTCATTACTAAAATATGTTGTTATATTGTTTGGACTGAACCAGTATTTGGCGAATTGCCTCGCAACCCCTAACAATATGTTGTGCATATAATCAATAGTAAACCCATTTACAATATCAAAGTGGAGAAAATCAAGAAAGGGACAAGTCTTAATGAATCCATTTACATGTAATTTTTTGTTATTAGGATCGCGCAGTTTTAATCGTTCCAATGTCGCTATATCTTGCACGGAACCTACATGCGTTCGTTTAGGAAAATTACCATCTAGTGCTGAATACTTCCACTTTGTATATCGGTCAATGTGTTTACCTGGGTGTAAACACCAATTGCACCCGAACTTGCCATTAAATTGGTGTATCCCTTGCATTGGTGCCCGGGCTACAGAATCAACGCAACAGCTAATGCAATAAGGATATATAATTTTTTCTTCGCCTGCTATTGTACATTTAACACCGGCCGCGGACAATGCATTGAATTCGCCTATAAAAGGTTTAAGAAAGATGTTCATGTTTGGTTTTTGCTTTCCAAACCACAGCCCACAAAGTATGGTAGACTGTACTCTGACATTCATGGGTAACTCGTTTACTAAAATCTGAATTGGCCAAACTGAGTACTTAGAGCTCTTAAACGTTGGCGAACCATCTGAATTGCATATTACAGATACGAATTGACTTTTCTTTTCGTCAGGCAATGTCTGAACAAATTTACGATACATAAGTCCATCGTAAATATCAGATATAAAATCTGGAGTGGTTCGTTCAGTCATTATGTGATTATAATAGTTTTCATTAGATTCTAACAAATGTTTTATTTCACTAGATGGATTTAGTGTTACGAAAAAATTGTTGCTATGCATTCTATTTACTCTGATCTCACCATTACAATTTGGACATGTAATACAACGTTCATTTTGCGTACATTTGCCTACATAAACTTTACAGTCATTGCACATGACGTGATAAGTAATGTGATTAGATGATTTGTACAATTTATTTAGAAAATATCTCGATTCGGGCACAATTGATGTTTGCAATATTACGTTAATTAATTTTAACATATCTTGAATGGCTGATTGAGATAACTTATGTATTATTGCATATTGCAAAACCATTAAGATTATCTCTTTTTTTTTTATACGCACTGTGAGCTCAACTTCTTCACATTCGTCATCTTTCAGCATTTCCTGTAGTATTGTTAACGGTGATTCGTCGTATTGATCATAATCGTCAGCAACTTCACTTTGGACTTCCAAAGGAGGATTGTCACCCTCAAAAATGTTGCCTTCATTCTGTCATGATACAAGTACATTCGATTAATTGTACATTTAACTTTCTGTTTTTACTTGCATTAAACTGTAGAATGCTAGAACATCCTTAACCACCGAGTATATAAATGACATAATTACCATCTGTACATTTTCGTTCATCATCTCTTCTCGAATTGGAATACGTTCTTCGTTAATGTTATCAACACGCTGCTGAAATTCCATGGCATTATCTGATGATTCGTATTCGTCATAATGAAGATCTATACCCTCCTATAAATGTATTATTATTAAATATTAGAAGTTCTCTCATTAATCATCAGATTTTACAAAGAATTGACATTCGGTGGACGTACCATGCACACTATTGTAATAAACAAAACATCTTTGTGACATCCTTTTGTAATATATATATCATATCTGGGCCAAGTATTATCTATTAACTATCTCACAACTCACAAGCTATGTTCTCTGTCCACACGGAAAAAAATGTGGGCGAACAGCTCCTTTTTTGCCGGGTGAACCGTTCTGCGGGTTCTGCGGGCAACCGTTCACCTACTTTGGGTGAACATATCGCCCAAAGTGGGTGACTTTTTCCCCCAACAGTAGGGGTACGGTTGAAGGGCAACAGTTCACCCACCGGTGGGTGTAA
>JABFPB010006872.1:0-11574 GCA_022817645.1 Ceratoteleas bidentatus | reverse complement strand
ATTAACATTTTACACATATATGCATTTATATATGCACTTATGCTAATATATATGCAGATATGCAATTGCATATGCAATTGAAATATGCAGAATATGCACTATAAACTATACGGGTTTGGAACGGCACACACTTATTATGTACTCTTATAGTGTTTTCGGTGAAAACAAAGCGTTTAAAAAA
The DNA here is from genome assembly GCA_022817645.1 of Ceratoteleas bidentatus. NCBI lineage: Eukaryota > Metazoa > Arthropoda > Insecta > Hymenoptera > Scelionidae > Ceratoteleas > Ceratoteleas bidentatus. Next base: position 11,393 of record JABFPB010006872.1, on the reverse strand, counting down.
TATGCATTTGCATAAACTTCCGCAGTCTAGTTATATCATACTTTTTTCTAAAAAGGTAGTCGAGGATGACACTTATACTGTTACAAATTATCAACGTTCGAATATAATAAAAGAGAATATTTAGAACAAAATGGTATATGGTAAAATACTGTTAAAATTGTGCATAATATTACACACGATTATTATTACACGATATACCACAATATCTCGTTAAAATTTCACACTTAAGTGAAATTACACATTCGTTGTGTTATCTTGACTAACATCAATAGAGACTCTAAACATAAGGCTGCTTTGAGTGATACTGACAGTCAAGTATAAATGATAAATGTTGCATCTTTAAGATACGAATTGGAAAATAAATACAGTGCCGACATTTAAATTAAAAAACGTTTACTTTAAAATGGGAAAAATAGCACGAATATCAAGATGTATTAAATTAAACGTATATTATATAATTCTTGAGTTGTAAAGTTTCGGTGGCATTCTCTCTCAAAAACACATTCGAAAATCCCAAACTTTTTCACTAAGAACCATCGATTTGTAAATTCCCTCTATACATCACGGACATGCACAAAAATGTGCGGATCGTTTGAAATACGTCGAACAATATTTGCAGGATATTCTCCGACATTAGAGTGATGTTACGTTGGCTCCCTCAAAAGCAAATAATCGTGCAAGAACGTGCCGTGTCGGGGTTGCTCGTAACATTTCGCTCGGCTAGTTGTTAACTAATTGATTAATTAATTGTCGACTTGCTCGATCGCGTTACACGGGTCTTCGCACCTGAAACAATGTCGTTTGACACGTTGGTTCTTCCTACCTGAATAGTTAACTATCGATAGAACGTGGGTCAAATTCGAGTTGACGCTATCGATTGGCGAAACCAGATTAGGCGCGGATTAATACAAGCTTTATTTTTTCTCTGACCTTACGACTGTTTCAGCCAACCCAAGTTTCAGTGAACTAACCCTAAGGGAACACATAGGTTAATCAACTTTGAATAAACATTGATTCAACCAAATCAACGTTGAATCAACGTTGATTCAACCAACGTGCTCCCTTAGGGAAGTAGTTCCAGAACTGGCCAATATTAGCCCAAAGAAGTTTATTTGTTCAATTACTAGTTGTTTTTTGCCCATTTTTTGACCAATTTCGGGTAAATCCCACCTTTGGTTCACTGCGAGTGAAAGCACCAAGTGAATGGTCAGACGTTGGTTCGGTTTCGCGAAAATTTTTCGAAATAAATGGAGCGATTGCGCAAACGATCGTTTCGGCGGGAGATGAAATGAATAATTTAATCAAAGCATGAAACGCGATTAAACGAGTGCATTACATTGCGCGATTTCGCACGTTCGAACGGTTTTTTGTATGGCCGGCGAAACACGGTCGGATTAATAAAACGGACTGTAAACTGGCAATTAAAGTCGTCGGAACAATTATTGCGAGTGCCAGTGAATTGAACGAACATTCCGGGTGTCTGAATTATCGGCTATTAATGCGAAAAAGTGCCGGGAAATTTCGGGGAAATTTGAATTATGAACGGGGGACTTGTCTTTGTAAACGGACAAGTTGGAAAATCGCGCGTTACGTCGGATTATTCGAGTAACTCTTTTGGTTTGCGAAATGAGCGGGAAGTAATCGCAAATAAACTGGGGGACATCGTTTATCGACTTGTTCATAATCCCGCGTGAATGGTCAATAAAGTTGGACCTGATTGGGTGTTTTATCGCGCCTTTGTCGAAATTTGCATAATTGATGCGCCTCGGGAAAAACAAGCGGATCATCCGATCCGATTCGATTTTTGGCGCTGAAAAATCAGTCGTCGAAATGTGAAAATTAATCGTGGTTACGAACGGTTGAAGTTTTAAAGTTTCACGATTCGGGTCATGAAAACTGTGTTTCATAGTTTCCAATAGAAGACGAAAATAATTATTTAAAAAAAGTATTAAGAGCGAATGGATAGAAGTGTTTACACGAGGCAAAGTCCTTTGTTTTACAAAGGACTTTGAATTTAAATTTTCATTCTTTGTTTAAACAATTGCACCGTTATAATCTCCAGAAAGAACCAATGAAATTTAATTTAACGATCAAATGAACTTACCCGTAAACGAAATTCGTTTAATTCGAACTTAATTAAATGAAGAAGTCACGCTAGACAAATTAAATGTCGAGCTAATTAAAAAAATATTATAAAAATACTGTACTATATTTTAAAGTACTTTAAGAATTTGAAAACAAAATAATTTTGCTTCCACCAACAGATTGTAGATGAATTATCCAAAATAATCGAAAATGCGATTGGTTTCCAGAAATTTGCACCCAAAATGTGTATTGGTTTATTCAGTTAGTTGAATTGCATATTTGCTCCCACTGATAATATGTCATTAAAGTATAAATTATTCATTATTTGAGTTCATTATCATGATTCAAATAGCCTCACTGTTTAAGGAGCGATCTAATTTCTTCACCGAGGGATTAAAAAATTATCATCTCGCAGCATGCCATCCTACGGGAAGTATCCGCATAATGCGAGGACATGAATTCATAATTCTCCCACCATATTATCAGACGACTTTGAAAAACTAGATCCCATGTTTGCTTTATTTCTGCTTCGTAAAAAGATCGCCTATGAAAAAAAAGAACGCAAAAAGGTTGTCTATAAAAATTTCGCGAATCGAATGTTGCCGGCTGCCGCGGTACTTATGAAAATGAGTTTTCTGGTGAACTCGTAATAAATTCCGAGACAATTGCCGCGACTGCTAAATACACACTTACGGATTATTAGCTACAGGCGGGCTTATCCGGAACGGGTGTATTCCGATTCGTTTCACCCGTCCCCGCAATATTTCGCGACAAACACGGTTCGCTCCTTAACGACGAATTTCGGAGGCAAGAGAAGAGTTGAATTCGCGCCGATGTGCCGCGCATTGCTGTGCGCAATTTACTCTGAAAATTGACACAGTAATTATTCCACGTCGAACGGCGATGCTGGAGTGGGACGCAGTAATAAAAGTCGTTATTCTCGCAAAGTTGTAATAAATTTCTTTAACAACGTCAAATTTGCGCTGCAAGTTTCGAGCAAGATTGAAAAATGTGTTTCAAGTAATCGACGGAGACTTTAAACACTTTTACATGAAGAGAGCATTACATTAGTGGCAGATTCTTTGTAAATATCGAGCTTGATGGAAATTGGACGGGAATTCGAAAATTCTTCATGTAATGCGGGGAAACGTTAAGGGTACTTTAAAATCGTCAAATGGGATGTGGATTCCTGACTGAAAATTTAAATTGCATTTAATATTAAAATTAATATTACATTTAATATGAAAATTAATATGAAATTTCATATTAAATTAAATTTATTGTGAAATGTAATATTTTATTTGATATGAAATTTAATATTTCCTATTTTTGATATTTCATAAAATATATAATTTAATTTTTAATAAAATTTGATATGATATTTAATGTTAAATTTAAAAACTTTAAATATTTTATTCACCGGACCTCCGATGCCCATCTTTTTTCTCGCCGCTCATTTTGCGACGATTCCGTTCGCCTTGCGACTCTGACCGTCAGCCCTTACAATAATTAATCAAACGAAACTGTCAACTGCCGTGTATCAGTGTGCGTGTCAGGGTGAAGTTATCGATCGCAAACAATCGCGCTCGTGCGACATGGCAAAACTTGCTCGTCCGGGCTTGTCAGATCGGGGACCAGCGTTATTTGATCTCCTTGCGCAATCCTGTCAATTTCACGGCGCCGCGGCATCGCAGCAATTTGATTAATCTACGCCTGCACGCGCCTGCAACGGCAAAAACCGCGCCACCGAGAACAACGCCGGGCATCGACGGACGCCACTTTTTCCGCGACCGGGTAATGAATGGACGCGACGAAATGATAAATGTAGCGGCTGCATTGTTTTCGGAGCGATCGATTTATTATCATAAAAAGTGCTGATGATCGACGCGCGCAAATGGCGCGTGCGCCTCCATTTGTTGCGTTGCTTGCGCGAAAAAAATTGGTCTCGATAGGGATTGGCTTTGGAGTCAAGAAGAAGTGAAAATTATGAAAATGTTTGAAAAAGTCTGAAAAAAATAAAAAGTCTAACGTGAATAGCCAAATTTGGACTTTGTCGTACTTTTCAGACTTTTCTTATTGGTGTTTCATTTGGAGACATTGAAACATCTTTGTTGGTCCTTCTGGGTAAAATCGTTTTGTTTGGAGACGCTTTTCGTGTCTAATATTTCAAAGTGTTTCAAAATGAGATAATTGTTTTTATATTGCAGACTTTCTTTTGGTAGAAAAAATAATTTTATTTGCACATGAACTTGATTAAAAAATAATGTCTGATTGTAAAATTCTTCACTTTGAAGCTGAAATGTTTTTGAATGGATAGACAGTCCAGATGATGAAAATATGTTATAACTAAGTATAATTTATAGCTTATGTAAGAATACCCTGTTAAAGGTAGCAAAATACTTTGCGCTATGTATTCCCTCTGGTTTGTCACAAGATTATGGAACACAACATTGACTGAATATGTCACTCACGTAACAGCTATTTTACTCAGGTTTTTTTACTCGGTAGGAAGATCGTAAGGACCAAAGAATATCAATATTCAAGCCATGAAATGCATCTGGGTGTGACGCATCAGATATTGCACAGACACTGAGAATATAAATGATGGCATTCTCATGGACACCAAAACTTGTTGCATACATTTAGGAATGCGAGATATGTTACGAGCAATTATTTTCAGTACTTCTTTAAATTTAATATTATTAATCCACGTGCGTGTTCGTGGTTGTACGTTATTACATATATTATTATTATGCATGACAAATTTCTTTCCATTTACGAATGTAGTGTTAATTGAGAAATATCTGTTTATAATTAACGTAGCTGGTATATTACACGTGTAATCAATGCTATTGTCGTTTCCATTGAAGGATATTCTGAAACAGTAAAGCTTGATTAATTGAAGTATTTACTGTCTAATCACTGATTTTCCGACAGAATTTCAAATTCGACGCAGTTTCAAATGTTTCAACATTTTGCTCAATTTTCAAAAACTTTGCGCCTGTATATTCGATATTCAACAAATTGTGTATCGTTTGCAAGAAAATTTCTCGCAATTCATAGCGAAATTGTAATATGGATTCCGAATAGGTTCCATATTAGACTATTTTGTATGCATTCCATATTAGATTTCCATATGAGTTCCATAACTATGGTTCCATATGGGTTTCATAGAACTAGACAATGGTTCCATATGTGTTCCACATGGGTTCCATAATAGTAGACTGTGGTCCCAAATGTGTTCCATAGTATATGGTTTTATATATGGCTTCAAAACTATGGTTTCAAAACTATGGCTTCATATGGGTTCCATAATAGCAGATTATGGTTTCATATTGGTCCTTATATATTTTATTTTAACTTATATATTTTAACCTGAAATATTAATTCGGGTTTGCAATCGGCGACGTCCGATTGCAAAACCGAAACGACGTAATTTTTTCAACAATTTGTCACCGCATTTCCAAACCCACCGAAAGGCGATTTCACTACATTCCTTGTGCAAACGAAGAATGTATTTCAAGCTTTCCAAGGGTATCGCGACAGGGCCATTCGCCGCCCGAAAATCGTGACGGAAGATCGCGATTTAAATGACTGCTGCACCGGAAGTTGCGAGCCTCTTGGGCACTTGGTATGCCGGCACTCTGATATACAGTCGTAAGAAGGTTACGTTCATAATGATTCCGTTTAGTGACAGTTTTATTCGGCCTCGCGCTGTTTCGCGGCAGTCTGGGTCAAAACGGGAAACGCCGTGGCGATCCGTGGCAACCGGAACTCGCTACTGCTAATTCGTTTGTGAGCTGGCAATTTTTTTTTTTAAGTTTTCAAAAAAGTTACATCGCCGTCACAGACGACGCTGAGACTTATTTGATCGGCTCGAAAAAGTTGTTCAATTTCGGCGGCCCGTTCGCCATATCGGCGGCCAATCGAAAGTTGCGAGATAAGGTTGATTCGGCTCTACTCGAACGAAGACACTTCCGCGGTGTATTAAGGTCGCGAGCGAGGATAAATATGAAGAAGTTGTACCATATTTGTACGTGCTGTTTTTCCGGCGTTTTGCCAGGGAATAAAGTGAAATTGACATAAAAAGGCGAATCCAACGTTTTATCCCGTTTCGCGCTACCGTTGCAGAATACAGATGGGACGACTAATGTTGGATCTCGTTTCGATCTAATTTGCGTGTTTGCGGGGATTGGGCAGCGGATTCGAACAGCATAACTGTATGCATTAAAAGAAGTGTCGTTATTCGACGGGATTTCAAGACGAATTGCGCGTGAAGTACCGGGAGAAAATTGCAAAAATGTTTGATTTTTGGAGCGCAACGGATAATTGCGGCAGAGTTATCGAGCGGCTGGATTTCCGTTTAATGGATTCAAAGAACGATTGGCAATAATTAGCGTCTGGTGATTGACGCGCGTGTGACGGGAATCTAAATAATTGTAGTCCGGGATTCGAGTGGTTAATACATGTGGCTTTGAGCGGACGTGTGCGTGGAAAAATGCTGATCCGCCGGACATGAAACGGTCGCTGTATTGTGGCAAATGCGACGGGATATTGTGCAAATGAAACCGTAATTATTCGATTTGCGAATAAATAAAATCTTCGACGTGAAAAGCAACGAAAATAAGAAACATCGAGAAAAAAACGAGGGAAAAAGCGATTTTATTTTTCGAAGGGAAGAAAATGTTAAGCCCTTTTAATGTGAAAGATCAGTGACCTCAAAACCGTCAAAACCCGCGTTTCCTTTCAACTTTCGTTCGGTTTTTCTTATTTAAACTATTTGCGACGCAAAAGTTTGCTCCAATCCATCTCCTTCGATTACAACTTGATCAACGCTTAACACTTCGCGTTAACGCCTCGGCGGAAAATAGTTTTTCAACACAATTGCTCCCACGTGTCATTACGATTTGAGCCGCGACGTCAATGGGTCGATACACCGGCGGAAATTCAAATGTAAAATGAAATTATATTTCGCCCGTCATTTCGCTTTACGACGTCCCATTTAATCCGACTCTGCAGTAAATACCAAGATCGTTCCTCATCAGCCGCCATTTCTCGACAGAGCGACTTTTTTGCGCGATTTCATTTGATCTTACCTACGCGCCGCCGCTGCGTAATTAAACGGACGAGATGCGCTTCTCCGCTTATCGCGGAAGATCAATGTTCCGGCGGCATTACAGAAACACCGAACTGTCGCGAGTGCGACCCAGTTTTTTTGACAAAGGTGCGGGTGACCGGCAAAAGGATTCAACAAGTTCCGCTCAACCGAAAAAATGTCCCGAAACGCATCGGAAACTTATTAACCCGCCTTTTTTCAGCGCTCCGAACGAGTGGAATGGGATGCGGGATGTTACCTGTATGTGACGAAAATTGGAGATTAAAGAGGGGGATTTGTGGCCATTATTACTGATGAGAAAAATTGTTTAAGGCTTTTTTCATATCAAGATTCGTTCACTTAAAGAGTTAGGAAGTTTTATATATATCCAGAAGTAGAATGGGCCAAGTGGAGTTGGTCAGTGAATGGTCAGACCGGAAGTGAAGGGGACAAGTAGAGTTGGACGATGTATGGTCAGACCGGAAGTAGAATGTGACCAGTAGAGTAGGACTATATATGGTCAGACCGGAAGTAGGATGGGTCGAGTAAAGCAAGTCTATATATGGTCAGACCGGAAGTAAAATGAATCAAATATAGCAGGTCTTTATATTATGGTCAGACCGTTAGTAGAATTAGACAAGTGGAGTGGGTCTATATATGGTCAGAATGGAAGTAGAATGGAAGAAGATAGAACAGCAAAGAAAAACCAGCAATGAAAGCACAATGACATCAACGAACATTAACAAAATTATGATAGTGATTATTAAGTGATGATGATTTGACATAAAATTGTTTTCCAAATTTTCGTTTTACGTTAACGATAATTATGTTTTTAACATGTTAAAACGACAATTTTTGCTAGTATTTCGCAGAGTCTCTAACGAGACGTAAAAACCGCGACCTATAATTTCTCAGCGATAATTGGAAATTGGCGCAGCGACCGCTTCTGTTCTGCTTTGTGCAAACTTTTTCATCAGCGGATTTAACTGTAATGAAATTTCGCGCGATCGACGCGTCATGGTGCAATTATTCGTCAAAAATCTTGACGCGGTATAACTCTTTTTATCCGACACGTTCATGGAGTTCTGCAAATTTTTCTTGTAACTCAGCTGAAATATAGTACATAATATTCATTATGAAATGCAGGAAGTAATTAAATATTAATTTCTTTCAGTAGTAATATGCTACTTTCTTCCTCTTTTACAAGGCATAAAAGAAATTATTTCAATATATTTGTTCTCACAAAATGACAATAAAAAAACCAACGGATCTCTTTTTTTTAAGAAAAATATCGTCTCATCCACATACTGGAAATGTAAAATGTATTTTTATACAGTCAGTCATCTAAATTATATAATTGTTGTCTCTTTTAGTCAGTGTCTTCTTTAAATAAGATGAAATATTGATTCTAACCTATTTTCCCTTATAATTACCTAATTTATTTGGATAAGTGTGCCCAAAACGCCATAAAATGCGCCCCGCATTTTAGAGCGGTTTATAATTTTTTAGAATTCGATTCGCTAAAAAAAGAAGTGCGATGTAAGTTTCAGGCGGGCACTGGCCACGCACAATGCACGAAGCAGTGCAGACATCGCTACAATGCCGGGCCATTGTCGGCAGTGATGTATGGAAAAAGGCCGGGCTGCCCTATCACCGAGCCGTACTACTTCTTTTGTGCTACTAACTGTGCGCGATACTTTTATACGCGATGTGTATCTGAGACAAGCGGCGGGGCGAAAGTCAGCGCGGCGCGAAATTTTTCGTCGTTCTTTTCGCTCGGTCGCGCGTCGCATTTATTTTTTTTTTGTATTTTTTTCCGAGCGCCCATTTGGGATTTTCGAATTTTTTACGGACGAAAAGCGATGCGGGCCGTTTGCAGACCAGTCTGGTCTTTGTTCTGATTTGTCAGCTAATGTAAGTAGTGTTTGTTGCGCATGAAAAATCTCGTTTCGCAGAAACACTTGTTTGTTGAGGAGAATAGACTAAAAGTAATAATTTTGATGAAGAAGTATTCGTGTTAAAAGTATTTTAGGCGAAAAAGAAATATGGCTTGAGAGTAAAAAAATGTTTTCTTTTTTAATAAGTTAAATGTGAATTCCTGTTTTTATTTTATAATAGTGAACAAATAAAATTAGAAAAGAGAAATGGTGTCACTTCGAACATAAAAAATGAAAAACATTCCTCAAATTGCAAGCATCGTTTTTGGATTGTTAAATAATGTATTAGTAATTTTACATATTTACGACCACTGCATTTTTTATGAATTTTATTTAACGGATCAAAGTTAAATTGATAAATAATATATAGTAAGATATATTTGTTTTTCTGTTAAAAATAATATCGTATACTTTATAGGTTTATAATAAGTAAATAACGATATACTATAATTCGATCCGACAATATGCAGTAGAAATTTTTTGCTACCAAAGACATATTCATCATTGGTATAATTATATCTCAAATTAGTTTAATATAATTACGACGCATAATTGACTTAGTTACTTATAATTATGTTTAAACAGTTTATTCTAGCTTTTTCCTTCGCGAAGTGAAACAGAGAACAATTTAAAAATATGTATATTTATCGATTAAGAAATATAAATATTCTCCGGTTTTTCTCTCTAAATAATCATTACATAGTATAAACAAATATATATTTATGACGAACACGATTAATTAATTACAGCAAATCAAATTAATTTTTTCTATCTACTCGACTAATTATATTTATAATTACAATTAATTCTGGTTTAATTTACCTTTGCCGTCATTTCCGTAATCACTGATTTTCATTTACTTCATTAATTTATTTAAAATAATTGTTAACGAAAACAGATACCAATTTTCGTTAGTCAACCCATTTTATTAAACGATAATTCACTTTCCCTGTTTACAGCAATTCGCTTTTATTAACTTCAGTGTTTCAATTAATCATTGTTGAAACATATTTTGACCTTACACAAGTACTCCTGAAATGATAATACACTCATTATAACTTTCAGGAAATAGTTCAAAGATATTTCTGTTAAAAACTTGAAACTTGTCTAGTCCACCTTCCGTCCATTGGTTTTCCCTAAAAAAAGCCTTAACTATTTTTCAAACATGTTAAGGCTTCGTTTTTATTAAACATTTCAGTAACACATTTTCAACAATAATTTATCATATTTATAACATAGTAAAGAATTCGAAACATACTTTCTGCGTCCATAAAATAAATTATTACCGGTAATTTCATTTTATTGCGGATAAATTGTTTCAACTAATTGCCTGAAGCAAAAGTTATTCTCGAAACATTTTCCAAAAAAAACAATTTCTAAAATGTCGCAAATATGCTACACGAAATTTGCAAACATTCTCTCATTATCGTGCCATCTGGAGCGCATTACCAGATGTTCAGTAAAAATTCGCATATCGTTTTCCTCCCTGCAACATTTTGTCAACAAACAATATTAATATCTCGACCCCTTCTCCGACAATAACTCGGCGATGATCGTCGCAAATCGCCCGGTCGTAAAACTACGCCGGCGTGATACGAACGACGTCATACGAGCCATCTGTTCGAATCGACGCGTCTTCTTCAATTGCGAGAACACACTCGCGATGAATCACGGCCAGCGTTACCTTTGAACGCGACAATGAATCCGCCCGAGTACGAAATGCCGTGGAATCTCGAGTTATGGATCGGAGAAACGTGAAAGGATTTGGCACGAAAATTGGTGACTTACGGGGCGACGCAACAGGAATTGACTAATAGGAATTTATGCGCCATTAGCCCCGTCGACCGCGCCACGCTGACGAGCCGACGATATTGGATAATTAATAAATTATCTGCAGCCCGAGGTCCTCGGATACTTCCGTCGCTTGACCACAAACACGCGCGCCATCTGCATCGAGTCGCGCATCATTTGGTGCATTATTTTTCAGTTTGCGATCAATGATAACAGTTCGCTATATTCTTTCCACTGAAAACATGTTTGGGGTACCATATGGGTACCCCATACCCAGTTTTGTTAGTTTGGTTAGTTTCGTTAGTTTTGTTAGTTTCTTTAGTTTTTGTTAGTTTCGTTAGTTTTGTTAGTTTCGTTAGTTTTGTTAGTTTTGTTAGTTTTGTTAGTTTCTTTAGTTTTGTTAGTTTCGTTAATTTCGTTAGTTTTGTTAGTTTCGTTAGTTTTGTTAGTTTCGTTAGTTTCGTTAGTTTTGTTAGTTTCGTTAG
>JABFPB010006871.1:0-11573 GCA_022817645.1 Ceratoteleas bidentatus | reverse complement strand
AATAGGGTATCAATTTTGTATATGAGATTTCATATTAAATTTAATATTAGATTTCATATTAAATCTAATATTAAATCCAACATATATTTTTTGTCAGTAGGGAACCATAGATTCTACCTGTTTCTCTCGCTGTCGTTTTATATAATTGTTATTTGTTAGGAAGGTCGCAATAACAGTACTGCATTAAGTGGAAATAAAGAACTAACTACATTAAAATATTCCCTAATATAAATGATCTACCACGTCCTTCTGACAATAGTAAAGTAACTGTCCAGCTAGTTATATCTCGCGTGAAAAAGTGGAAGTCTGGATCAAGATCGTGGTCCAGCCTGTTGCCGTACTGATGCCATATCATCGCCATCCTGTTGCCAGGCGACGAGATGGCAAGAGGAAGGCAATGATATGGCATAATTATGGCCACAGTCTGGCGGGCGATCATGATCCAGCCTGCTGCCGTACTTTTGACAGTACCCCAACGGAACTGAAAGTTCAAAAAATGTTTGGTGAAGGTTTCTATTGCGGTTGTGTGAAGGTTCCTGGAACTTTCCTGGAACGTTGTGTAAACGTTTATACAACGTTTAAATTTCCGCTAACAAAGTTTCTAGGACGTTCTCTAAACGTTTGCTAGGAGATATCAACTATAAACTCTTGTTTACATATAAGTGTCGTGGCTCAGTGGTAAGGAGTCCTCTTGGCACTTTGGAGGCTTGAGTTCGATTCCCAGTGATATCTTTTTTTTAAAGAGTAAACGTTTCGAAACGTTTTATAAACGTTCAGGTAAATTTTCAATAATTTTACACATTCTTAAAAATAAAAAAACTGTAACGTTTGTGAAACGTTTGGGCGCTGTTGAGACAACGTTTCGACAAACGTTCAGACAACTTTCCACAGCCGGAAATTTTAACGTTGTATAAACGTTTAAAGAACGTTTGGAATGTTCCAAAACCTGTCAAACAACGTTTAGCAAAATGTTCGCCAAACGTTTATTGAACTTTCGGTTTCGTTGGGGATTGCGCCATACTGCTGGCAGATTTTCTTTTCTACTAGGGATATAGCTAAACCTCTTCTACACTGAAAAAATGTACGGTTGGCACTAATATACACATGGCCGTGATATTCATACAATGTGCCTGATTGTACAACAGCTGATACAATCGTATCAGCTGTTGTACAATCAAATATATGTTTGCGTTTTTGTATGGTTGTCTCAAGCAAATTTTTACAGTGTAGCTACATCAGTAACAAACATCCAAAACGCGTTTTCTTCTAATCTGATTCTTATGGTATTCAGTTGTCTGACAAGTTCCAGTCAGACACCTAGTCTAGCAGTCCATCCCCAACATGAACCACTCATCGAAGATCGTCCACCATGTCCGTTCAAATTACCTCTCTAATTACCCCACTTGCACCAATTTCTCGGCCTAACTTCTTCATCCCAAACTCAAAGTCACCATCATCCGCTGCACTGCCACCTCCTCCTCCACCTCTTCCTCCTCTAATCTCCGTGACCTCTTTCTAAAAATAACCCCTGATCAAGACTCATTCCTTCCAGACACTACGCCGCGTACCCACCACGAAAGCCCAGAGGATGAGGAATATGCCCACGCCAACGCAATCGATGAGCCATGAGGTCGGCCCCGCGTTAGAAGCAAGACGACTGCATCACCTCGACCAGTGCCTTCCTTGCCCGCGGACGACGATGACGTGACAGCGGCGGTGGTCGGACATTGTCCCCCTCGGCCCGAAGGCAGCCCCCGACCGATGGAGGATCCGCCGATGAGCCTCGGATGAGCCGCAGCCATGCGCAAGCGACGCGGACTGGCCAGTGCCATATTGGGCCTGCTCGCGGGCCTCTTCCTAGGATCGCTGATCTCCAACCACCAGGGGGTCTCGGTCTACTTGAGCGGGATGCCTGCCCCGGAAAAGCGCCGGGACCGGGGCCCAGAGACCCGCGAGGCCCCGACCCCCCGGCCCCCCGCATCCAACCTGGTGTTCGTCGGCGTGATGACTGCCGAAAAATACTTGGGCACACGGGCCAAGGCCGTCTACGAGACTTGGGGCAAGGAAGTCCCAGGCAAGATCGCGTTCTTCTCGTCCGAGGTATCGGAAGTGCCGGACAACTGTCCGGACCTGCCGCTAGTACCGCTGGCCACCGTGGACGACAGCTACCCGCCGCAAAAGAAGTCGTTCCTGATGCTCCAGTATATGTGGAACCATTTCGGCGACAGGTTCGAATGGTTCCTGCGCGCGGATGACGACGTCTACGTGCGTACGGACAAGTTGGAGGCGCTGCTGCGCTCGGTCAACTCGAACAACGCTTTGTACATAGGCCAGGCGGGCAGGGGCAATAACGAGGAGTTTGGGTTGCTGTCGTTGGAGTATGATGAGAACTTCTGCATGGGCGGACCTGGGGTGTTGTTCTCCAAAGAGACGCTGAGGAGGATCGTGCCGCACATTAAGTATTGCTTGAAGAACCTCTACACGACGCACGAGGACGTCGAGCTGGGGAGGTGTGTGAGGAAGTTCGCTGGGATACCGTGCACTTGGAGCTATGAGGTGAGGAAATGGTAGGTGAGGTGAGGTGACATAAAGATCGTAGTCTGATAGAATTTTTAGAAGACTGTCTTCTGTAATAGAGATGTATATCGTCTAAAACACATATTATTTTAAAAAATTAGATGGCACATTTTTAAATCTCATTTCTGGAATGTCATGTGATATCATCTAAATATAAGTCTTCAGAAATCTTGGTGACATCTTCTTGAATAGCTGCTTTCTAGAACCCAGATGATAAGTTTCTATCAAGTAGATAGTCTACAGTATTGAGTCTATCAACGTCTAATTGGTGAAGAGTAGTAGTAATTGTCAAAGATTTGGCTGCCTTTTAGAAATAAGATGTTTGAAGAAGTAAGGAAAGCCTTTGGAAAATAAAGTAAAACTAGGTCTAAAGACATTTTCAGAGACATGACTCTTATCATTTTGCCATTGTAGAGAGTGTATCTTCTCGGACCCATGCGAATGTTATTAAATTGTTGTAAATTTGTTTTTGGAGCATTTTCATTTCAATATTACGATTAAGGAGACCGTCCACCAGAAGTCAGCCAAAAATCAAAATTTTTACAAAAAATGTGTATTGTAATTTTTTATTATAAATTTTCGATACTTTAAGATGATTACTTCCCCGATAGAACAAGATGTATATTATACATATATTAGATGGACATACATGTTGTATATATCTAGTATATGTATAATATACATATATTATATATATAATAGATATATACATATAATATATGTATATTATACATATACTAGATATATACAACATTCATGTTCTATCAAGGTTTAAGGCGGCGTCAACATAAATGTGTCAATATTAACTGAGAATATTCATTTTATAATGCTCTTTATAATGAATTTTGAAAAATTTATTGTAACAAAAGTTGTGCTAACTAATGTAAAGAATACCCGTAAAAAAGCCCCGTATTAGGCCATTTCGTACTATTCTCAGAAAGTCTTGGATTGCCAAAAATCTATACATAATATCAAATTTCTGTATAGAGGTTCTACACTAAATTTCTAGAATGGAACAGCATCTCGGATCAGAACTGGTTGAAAATTAGCCAAGTTATAACGGTTCAAACCTACCCCAAATTTCAAATTGTTATTAAATTGTTATTCGTAACAACAATGTTTTTCAGATTGTTGTTATATTGTTATAACTTATTTGTCATTAACAAATAAATTGTTAGTTATTAATTTTATTTTACAAATGATTTCATATCTATTGTCTGTGAAAGCTGTTTATAAACAAAATTCCAATACAATCGGTTGAAAAATACCGATTTTAGCCATTTTGGTGGACGGTACCCTTAAACAAGTTTAGAATGTTTTCATCTAACATAATTTAGACTGATTCAATTTAAACAAATCCAAAGAGAAAAATTTTATTTGCAAAATTGTTATTACATTTTGAAAAAAGGTAGCCAGTTTTCAGAAAAGACCTACAAAATATCAAACCATAGATCTCCATCTAACTTTTATATCTTCTCAATATGGAAACCAACACAAACTCTCTAAAAAAACGAAGAAAAATTTCACGGTTTATGTAACGAGAAGCTACCTAGTAAAACCTGATCGACGACTTAGAAACACTGAGAATCCTTCAAAGAAACGTCCGAATAATACTTATGTAATTTAACGACTTACCTTTCGTCGTCTCACCTCAACTTAATTCATCTTACACATCATTGAAATTCCGAACCACAAAGCCTCCAACAAAAGAACCCCCTGAACTCGATAAAACAAACATTATCGCGAAAAATAAATCAAATTACTCAATGACTTGTCGTTCAAACACGCTGTAATCAAAAGCCATCTTCATTCAATCGAAACCACCGTACAATCGCGTCCGCGCATTGTTATCGACCATAGCCTGTGATCAATCCTTCCGACTGTTCCAACTTATTTATAACACTTGTTTGACGACGATGCTACTTTAATTTTTCATTGCCTTCTTCCTTTACATCACCTTGATTTCATACCGCTCACTTTGGCAATAGTATCGGTACTTTTCCTGCTAATTCTTCTCTAATTTAATTGCGATATTTAATTAATCACAATCGTGAAACATTGTTCGTTTGATTAATCATGTTTTGATTAATCGCATCAAATCGCCACCGACTTAGAGTTATCTATTTTCTTCAATCGTAGCTCATTAAACGGAGGTTCCTCTTAATATCTCAATAATCAAACTGATTATACATTTGTCGCAAGTGGATTAGCTGATTTTTATAAATAAGCCGCACCTTCTGCACTGACATCGTTACACGTTTAGAAAGTGGTCGGAGAGAAATTGCGCAATTCTTTTCGTCAAAGCGAAATGATTGATCGCATCACAAAGGGTTCATACGTATCAAGTGAATTATTCGGCTTTTAACTGGAGTCATCATCTAAGCTTGACCAATAAGACGTAGACTGATGCGATTGAACACTGGGTTAGCAGGGTACGATTCGTTTGAACCTAACGACCGACATCCTCATCCATAGTACATTATAACTTACCAGTTGATTCATTGAAAACATACTATCAACAAGCATCCGTGAAAAATCTATAAACTTCATTTTACATCTAATTCGATCACTCACAACGTTTGATACCCTTCCCTAGAATACTGCCTCGGTCTTTTGTTGTTGTTGTTTTTTTGTTTTAAATACACATTACAACATTTTTTGGATACATCTATAACAATTTTCAACATTTCAAATAAATTGTTTAAATGTTACCTTTACTTCAGTTATCGCGTACAAAATTGTTCTAGAAAAACTAGAAAAACAGGTGTCTTATTTTAAGACGATTTTGGAGAAAACACATGAAATATGACTCAAACGAAGATGTTTTTTGATGAAAAAGACTAAAAACGTTTTTTTCGAAGACACTTTGTATTCCCGTGTAAAGAAGGACTACCGATGTGTGATTTGCAAAGAAGTGCGTTATTTTCGTTAAAAGTGCAAATCACTTTCCTTAATGAAATCGCGATCGAATGGATCGAATCGTCGACAATGTTCAATGACCGAAACCTTTTTGGTATGGCCGACCGACCGCATAGTCCTATTCTTGCACTTGAGTCCGAACGTATAATCATCTCACGTGCAAGTGTCGGTAATTCGAAAAATTGATGTTGCATAACACCCGCCAAGATTGCAATCGTTATCGGGTGCAGCTCCTTGCGAAACGGAAGTACGTACTTTAAATCCATTTCTGCGTGGCGCTAATTGAAGCTGACTTTCGACTGACGCTAACTGCGCCGACATTTTTCTTCTCGTCTAGCTTCATTGGGGATTCGTCGACGAATTCGATCTTGTCAGCGTAACTGTGCTCTGTTTGGCGGAAACATTCTGGGAACGAACGATAATTATTTTTCTAATAAATTCCGAACGTTTAAAAAACTGAAAAACTTTTTGAGTTTTTAAAAAAAACTGATTAAAAAACTCAAAAAATGTTAATCAGTTTTTTCTTCAAATAAATAAACTTTCTAAAAATACATTTAAAAACTATTTTATACACATTTGTAAAAATATTTTAGGAGATATTTTTACAATATAATATTAAATTATAGATCAGCAATCATGAAGAGCATTTTTTAATCAATTAAATTCAAAATGCACGTTATTTTTAAATCATGTTTTCGATTTGATTAAGAACAAGATAATGACTGTTTATTAAATGAAGATTCGAGGCACTTAATTATGTTATATTGCAGATGCAAGCAATTCTGTATCACAATAGCAGCGGCGATCAGGCCTTTACTGGGAACTTGAAGAGGAAAGAGGTTCATCGTGCTATAACTTTGCATCCGATTAAAAGTCCCCCATACATGTACAGATTGCATAATTATATAAAGGTACGCATCACGTTCTCGTCTTTCTTTGCCATAAACAACCTATACTTTAACAACCTATACTGTTTAACTCAGTGTTCGATACCATAATAAATCGTAATATTTTTCATTAGAAATTGCAAATTATTTTCAATATAATGACACATTTTCCTACAAACTAACACTCCTTATTTGGTCCTTGACAAAGGACTCCGATGGATCACAGTTAACGTTGACTCGGGCCCTAAAAAGGGATCAAAGGAAGAGACTTGAACAAGTTTCCGGCAAAAAATCGAATGTCTAGTCGGCGTAATGTTTCGGTAGAAAAAGGTCCTGTCTGTTCTGTCACATTATTCAGATAGAGCCTCGTTTCATGACGTTCAAGTCGATTTTTGTTATTTCTCATATATCTTTTGTTTTTATACATAAATACTGTATAAAATGCCGTTTCATTAATAATAGAATATTAATATTACAATTGTCACGATGTTTTAAATTTAATTTAAAAATCGCGAAATACTAAAATTTCGAAAATATCCCAAGAAGGTTTTAATTAACCCGTTCATTCACGAATTTTGTTTTTTTAGTTAAGAAATATTAAATATAAATAAATTTGTTATATATGAACTCCTGAACATTGTTAGATCTAAATCAAGTTGAATTTTAATTAATTAAATTAAATTAATTTAAATTCTGATTAAATGAAAATGATCATGTTGTTATTTTGAAAGATGCTTTCAGTTCTATGTCCATTACAATGGACGCGGTGAACGAACGGGTTAAGAAAATTTTTCGTCAAGAAAATTTGAAGGAAATAAAAAATCCGGATATATTGGAACATTTTTAAGAAAATATTTTCTGAGAAAATGTTTTGAGAAAATAAACCAAAACTGTCGAGTTATTTTGTTAAAAAAACATTGATTATTATTATTCCAGTGAACGAGATTGTTCGGACAAGCGATGACCGATTATGAATGTAATGAAACACTTAATTTTATATTTAAAATTTACGGTCGGCGATTGAAGTTTAACAATTATCGAGTCGATATCAAAATCACTTTATTTATAACCCGTGCTTTAAGTTCGTAAGAATTCCTAAGAATTTGTTAAAGAATTTGTTAGGAATTTGTGAGAAATTCATAGGAAATGTGAAACATTTAAATTTATTTAAATGTTTATTTACATACGAATTTAATTTAAATTCTTAGAAAATTTATATATTTCCTACGAAATCTTAGGAATTATTGAACAATTTGAATTATTGAACAATAGGAATTCTTAGGAACTTAAAACTTAAGGAACTTAGAACTTAAAGGAATTCTTAGGAACTTAAGAACTTCTTAACACGAACTTAAAAAACTCTTAGAGTTATTTTGATTCATAACACATTTCAGACATAACCATATTTTGCAATCTCTTCAGAACATCGATTCTAACATAACTATGGAACCTTAGTTAAATAAACTACATTTCTAAATTAAATTAATTGTAGCATTGTTTCAATTCACATTTGTAACATAATTTTCTAAGAACTACTACATTTTCTCTCAGAGTATTTCTAAGACAAAATCTCCCATTAAAAATAATAAAGTTTTTATCGACATAAAATTTGCTTAGTATCCAAATCTCGTAAAAGTCTGTAACAACGCCAATACCATTTCAGGGATTGCGGATTCAGAGTCTGCAACAGGAGCGGATCGAGTTGCATCGGGACATCTACAACATGGCCAAAGAATTGAGAATCCCTGTTGAAAATTTGCATAATTATAACCTGGCCGCCAATGTGCCGCTGTTCCCGTTCAAGCAGGGCTCGCCGGAGTACCCAGGAGACACTCGAATACTCGGTAAATGCGCACGTTATTTGTCTGCGCTTTGTCCACTGACTCGTTGCAATTAAACCGCTACCTTAGGCCGGGCGCTGTCCCTTTCACGCGGAATTCCGGCAAGCCATCGATTGGGCCGATACTCGCGCGACACAGGGCAAACAAAAAGTAGCGCACAATTTAATTGCGCTAATAAATTAAAATATGAATGTATTTTCGCAGAGCTGTGTTATTAATAGACCCACTTAGCATGATTGTCTCGTGCGAATTGAATGCTCGCGAGACATGCAGCCGAGCTGTCCGCTACGTTTCCATTTGGCCGAGCCGTTTAATTTATTTATCTTTCATTTTGTAGCGGTGACTCGGATCGTTAGATAGGACTGAACGAATCGTCCGGGAATCTGGAAGGGATTTGTGTAATTTTACTTTCCATTTAATTTTCAGTCTAGATTTAAAATACCCATTAACAATGGGTATTCTAAACATGGATTGAAACCTTTAAAGTGGTACCTCAGGATTTAAAAATGGGGAGTGTCCGACACATTGAGTTCTGTTTACTTATGAAAAATTTGCTTGCCTCAGCTGATCTAAAGTGTTATAATGTCTGAACAACTGTGAAGAGATCTATCTTCCAAATGTAATTATGAAAGGCTTATAATAAATTCTTTGTAGGTGTCCCAGCAGGGCTCGGAACTTTCAAGCCCAAGTCGCTCGCTGAGGTGACCCCGTGGGATTTCATTTCGCGATCGGAGTACAGTTTGGTTGACCTAAACCCCCGTCGACGCATGCACACAGACGTGAGAGAGGGGCTGGAGGACATTGTGCGAGAGGTGATGACGTCCATAAATTCATGCTCGCGGCAACGTGGTCGCGTGGTCGAGGAGCGCGCGACTTTATATGGGTATCGCAAGGTAGACGTCTTTGGGGCCGATACCATTTTAGACCTTCTGCTGGTGTATCGGAAATACAGGGGTAAGAAGATCACCCTGCCGGTCCGGAGACACCTGTACCTGCATCAACATTTTACAGGTAATAACAACAATTTCTGTTATCACCAAATTCAGTTTAGATGCTGACTATTGTAATAAAGTGGATAAAAGATTATGAAACAGTTACATATTATCAAATGGTTAAACCTGAATAGGTTCCTACATTATCGCCATTTGTCGTGAATCCTATTTTTTAATCAAATGTCTGAAACAGTATAATAGTTAAGTAAAGTTGGAAAACAGGCACAGACTTTGATAAACACTGAAAATTTAATTAAATTTGAATTTGAAAATTACTATTGTTGAAATTAAAATTTTGAATAATGTTGATCCCTTTCAGGCATTGAAATGGTGGAAGTCCAGGACCCACCCTCCGACGCCCCGACCCTCCTAACCTCCAACCGCCGCAACTCATTGCACGACATTTTTAAGAATAGTATCCTCAGTCTGACCTTCAGTTCCCGGTCCTCCACTCGAATTCAAGACAAATCCATCCACTTCATCCTGCCCCTCTCTGGACGATACGAGGCCTTCGAACGCTTCCTCAGAAACTACGAAGAGGTCTGTCTCACTTCAAAGGAGAACACCGCTCTAATCGTAGTGCTCTACCCCCGAAAGAGTCAGGACACCATCAACAGCACCATCCAACTGGTCCAACAGCTCAACTACAAGTACTCTAGTGCCAAACTCGAGGTGCTCCTCGGATCCGGCAACTTTTCCCGAGCCAAAGCCTTGGACCGGGGAGTGTCAAAGTTGGCAGACGAAGACCTTCTCTTCTTCATTGACGTAGACATCATCTTCACGGCAGCCGCGTTGCAAAGGATCCGGTTTAACACTATCCTGAATCACCAGATCTACTTTCCGATTGTCTTCAGCCAGTACGATCCGAAAATCGTGTACCCAGGTCAGAAGATTCCTGACAGTTTTGCCATCAATGAGGCCAGTGGATACTGGAGGCAGTTTGGGTTTGGCATAGTGTCCTTGTATAAGAAGGACTATACAAAGATAGGGGGATTCGACTTGACCATCCAGGGTTGGGGTAAAGAAGACGTGGACTTTTTCGAGAAGGTGGTCAGGTCAGCGGATTTGGAGGTGTTCAGGTCGCCAGATCGGGGCCTGGTCCATGTGTACCATGACGTCGACTGTGATAGCGAGCTGTCTTCGGTGCAGCTGTCCATGTGCAAGGGTACGAGGGCTGACACGTTTGCCAGCACGAAGCAGCTGGCAAACTTCCTGTACCAGCATCCGGAGTACCTGGAGTATGCGAAGATGAAGAGACTCAGGAGCAAAATGGGTCGTGACGGATAGAGTGATTCAGATATCGACAACAAAAGCCAGAAAGTGGTGGAGACTGGGGCATTTAGAAATGTAGTTTTGTGGAGGGTGTTTTGGAATGACATGGTCATCTTCACATATTTTAGACATCCTAATTTGCTAGAAAGAGAAGTGTTTTCTATCGGTTTAAAACATTTTTGGATTCTGTTTGTGTCTTTTCTATCAAAATGGTTTCAAAAGAGATACTTCTTTTTCCAGTGTAGATGGCATGGAAGTTGTTACAAGTATTCAGAGTCAGGAGTGTTATGTCTTTAGAAGGACCTGTACAAATTGTTTAGAATTGTGACAAATTTTCTGTGTCTTGTAAATGAATGCAATAAGTTGAAATGGATAAATTGTTTCGTCTACAGAGGCAGATTGTTAGGATTGTTAGAAGACATTTAAAGATATTCAGTGTAAAAGTATTTCAGGAGAAAGTACATATGCTTTGGCGATATCACTTTTGGGTCTTGAAAGCATTTGTACTTTTGCTACTGCATTCTTGTAAAGAAATCGATTTATAACAAGTTTGTTATTGCAGATAATGATAATTATTTTGAGATCTGAATACACATTTTTATATTGCGCCAACAAAAAATTAATAAGTTTTTTGTGATCGTGAAAAGTCAGTTATACTTTTTTTATATTCTGGACAATGAAAATATATCGTTTAATGAGCATCATATATAATGCTTACTTTTGTGTAAATTATCCATTACATTTATGAGAATAAGGATATATATTTGCGAACTGGTCCCTGCGTAGATGGCGTGTCAATAGCATTTAAAAGTGGTTAACGTACAGGTTAACGTACACCGAGAAAAACATACACCTATAAAACAGATTAACGTACACCGAGAAAAATTCAAGCCCGTTATCATAACGAATTATTTTTCGTTGCTTAACATTTACGGTAGCCGAAATTATTCGTTAAAACAACCGAATTTTCCACGAATTTGCCACGACTATATTCCCAATCAGAAATAGTAGGCAATATTTGCAGCAATCAATTGACTAAATATAATCTAATACATCTCAAATGGAGCATTAGACAATATTTGTGC
>JABFPB010006870.1:0-11572 GCA_022817645.1 Ceratoteleas bidentatus | reverse complement strand
CACAATTTTTGTAATTATCAACAGTTTTACTTGTAATGGAACATCTGAAAGCTTAAGTGCTATTCTAAAGTTACTCTTCCACTTCCTGAAGTGAATAACATAGAAAACATTGAAAGTGAAATTTCATACTTGGAATCAGTTTAAAGCTTGAAAATTCTATTCCATTTTCAGAATTGAAGAGATTATAAAACCTTTAAAGTACGATTTTATAAATGTCAGCTACTTCTATCTTGGAATAGAAGTAATTTTGTTTACTTTTGACATTTTTACTGGGTTTCTAAAATAGAAAATGTCATACGATTACTATTCTATAAGAAAGTTTAGTATATTTTAAATCAAACTATGAGTGAATTCTGACATTATTTGTTCATTTTAAATGCTTTGCAAAAATATCATAATTCATTCATTATTTTCTCAAGTTGAAGATGGTAAGCCATATTCATATTTAACTACTTGATTACTTGTGGTTTGAAATTATTTTCTATGTAAAGAGTTAATAATAAATGCAATAAAATTTATTAAACGAGTATTAAATTTAATAATAAGAATATTAATAATAAACAGTATCGATGTATATAAAAATTATTCACCCAAATGCAAAAATAATAGATCAGTCATATTGGTCAAATATAGGGCCAAAATGCGGACATAGAAGTAGTATATATTTGATTATTTCAATACATTGTCGTAAAAGAATATTTTATTGGATCATAATTCAAAATATTTAAGTTGGAAAAGTTTGAGATAATTCTGTTCAATCTGTTTTAAATTTGCGAACGCACTAGGAATATTTTGATTTCTACTAAAAATGAATGAATAATTCAATTAATAAATTCGCAGAATTTAAGCAGAATTTTTAAAATGATTATGTAAATTATGCAATACATTTCTGTAAATTGTAGGTTAATCACTCAAATAAATTATCTGTAGCAAAGATTTATTTCCAATTGTCAGATATAAAAATTGTAAATTGCTATTAATTGATCAAATGTAAATTCAGTTGGGAAATCATATATTAGTTTGAGATAAGACTATGATTTATATTAATTCGATACAATTTAGTGCTGCCCTAAATCTAATTTCATCCATTTATGAGATGGATGCAAGTATAATTAAATAGAAGTTTGGTTGCTGGAAATATATTTATGTTATTTTTAGCCATTGAAGAGGGTGACGAGTATCTGGAAAAATTGAGAAATGTGCTTGCAGATTGGGAAGGTTCGGTGATAAATGGAATCGTAGTTGAGGAAAGATTGTTAGATTCCTCATTTAATCAGAATAGCACCCATTTTATAACATTTCATTTTGAGTTAGATAATAAAATTAATTATTGCCTGGGACTCAAGATATTCAATGCCATTGAAATGCCGAAACGATATTTTTATATAGACTAGCCATGTGTTTTGATTAAACTTTGATGTCACATCTCTCTGCTTTCAATGATTGAAATTCAAATTTGGAGTGCCAAAGTTGGAAGATAACTATTTGAGATTGATAGAATTCATTTAATTCTGCAGAAACATTAAATGAATTCTGTGAATTTGTCACATTATAGAAATCAGTGAGTGCAATAAATTTTTATGAGAGCAAATATCAAGTTTTATAAATTAGTATCAGCTTTTTCTATCAGTTTTATAAAATGTAATTTGTATGTAAGATGGTCATTTGGATTATTCAAATTCATATGCATACTGAACCAATTTCAATAAAATCATATTTTATTATGTTGCACATAGTTGCATAATGTTACTTTCTTTGTCTTATATTTTGATCATTTTAATATGAGATGTAGGCCATAGTACAAATATATATGTTAGATTTATTATTAAAAATAATAGTAAATTTAATAATAATAAAAAATACTAAATGTAATATTAACCTACTTATTAAATATATTATTAAATCTAATATTGAACTTAATATCAGTTTTGATGTTCAATTTAATATCAATTTCAATTTTTTTCAGTAGTGGAATGAAAATTAATTTTTTTCTTGTACTTCTTGCATTTAATTTCTGTAAAATTAAATGTATTTCAAGCAATTATGCAATACACTAAATTCTGCAATAAATTAATTAATAATTATTATTTAGTTCTTTTGATGAAACAGTGAAGTACTATATTAAGTAACATTATGCAACAAGTATTGGTTACTATTACAACAATGTGTGTGTTTTTGCATGTTCTGCAAAATGAAAAATCTGCTAAATAAAATCTAGAAAATGTTCCATTTTTATCAGTCTCTTTGATTTTTTGCATACTTCTTCTCCAACATAGACTAGTTAATTTCTTCATTATCTTAAGAGTTTAAATTTAATTATACCGTTGAAATAATTAAAGATAATCTGGGCGTAGGTTGATGGACAAGGCAATTGATTAGCTGTAAAAATGATTTAACTGAATTATCAAGTGCTTCAAAAATAGAATCTGGAGATATGTAGGTGAACACAGCTAAAGTGGTTGCTTAATTTGACTTTCATGAAAAAAGAATTACCTTGCGAGTGTGCAAGTTTCCTGCAATAGAACGTTTTTTTGTTTGAATGCAAATAAAAACATTCAAATACCGTTCTTGCTTTTCATCAATTTTATTTACGTTTATTAATTATAAAGAATTGTAATCATAATTACTTTTAATACAAATTAAATAATAATAATAATTACAGACTTAAAAAGAATATTGTAATATTCTGAAAAATATGTGGAAAAACACTCTTTTACAGTATACTCATTTATTTAATTCTAATATTTTAAACAATGAACGTTAGTTTCTTAGATTAAATAAATTATTATTTGTCAGTATTTATTAAAATATTTTTAAAATACATAAAAACACCTTCATAAAATAAAAATAAAAATCTTTTCTTTATCGTTATACACATTTTTGAAATTATCCTTTCTATTCATTAACACTGTATGTCACAGTGATTTATGTTACGTTCGCATGGTTCCAAGTAGTAAAAGTAAGGTTGCGAACCTCACTGGTTGGGAAACCATTAAATTACACCCATAAAAGTGCGGTGTCACATTCATACATTTTTTCAACTACTTGCACAAATAATCAGGGCAATAAAGAACTGCAATCCAGCCAGGTTTTTATCGTTACAACAACCTAATTCTGCGAAGTAATTTCTCTCGTTCAAAAGAGTAACATTTCTCACTTTTACTTTCAGAAATTTTAAAACTTTAACTTAGAAATTACGCAAGTAAATAAAGATTCATTATCGTTCTCTAACGCAAAGCTACCTCAATGTAAACTCTTCAGAATTTCATTGGATTAAATTTTCATTTATGTTAATGAGAGTTCACATACTGTAAAAAAAATGGAAGTGAAATGTTGTGCAAACTTGGGTATTTCTCGTTAAAAATTAAATTTTCTCTCATGTCAAAATAATTGTGCAACTGCAATGCGTAATAATTTGCATAAACAAATCTATTTGTTTCATCATTCCTTACATTTTAAGGAAACATCGCAGTGTAATGACTGAAATACTTATTTCTAAAAGAATCAAAAGAATTGTTTATTTTTCTTTTCCTTTTCATGCATTTAAGAGATTAAAAGAATATATTAAGTAATTTTTCTTCAAAGGTGACTAAAATCATAGTAAAAATAATTTTTAATCGGATTTATATTATTAACTATATTTAAAAGGAAAAAAGTTAAAAACAATGTTTTAAACTTAAATATAAATATAATTATATATATTTATATATATATTTATGTATATAAATATAAATAAATTAAAATTAAAAAAGATAAAAAGAAGTTTTATCACGTGAAAAACATTTTATAAATTTGGATTTTGTATGTAATGCATTATAAACTTAAAAATAATGAAAATGTCATTTGGTGCAGCTATTTTATAAGTTTTTTATTTCTTTTCAGATTTACCAAAAATGACCGGAAAGACAGCTATAGTCACTGGAGGCTCTCGAGGCATTGGAACGGTCGTTGTTAAAATGCTACTGCAGTGCGACGCCGAAGTGATAATCGGTATTTTACAGCACAAATTTTTTTAAATGTCACGGTAAAATTAAATTGTTTGAATTAAGGACTGCAAATTGATAGACTGGTGGGTGGATTTTATTGCAAACACATAATAAAATTAACTATTATTACCTGGAAACTGTCGATCACTTTAAATAACTCTGGAAGTGTTTGATAAAATCTTTTCATTTACATAAGTAGACTGAAAAATGTATCGAAACGCATATTCTGCAAAAAAAATATCTTCTTCAACCCTTTTCGAAATTTCTTACATTCCATTATCAGAGAGAAAAATAGACAAAATTTAAAATTCAAATATTAATTTAAGATTTGACATTATTCTTCAGTCAATCGATATCTGCATTTTTGCATATTGCATACTTTACTTTACTTAATTTATCATAAAAATTACTTAGAGCAAAGTTATTTAGAAATCTTAAAAGCAACCTTTTGATATAAAAAGTAAACCACTGTTTTACTTAAAATAAAAGACGATTTGGAATTTCATTTGCTTGCTATCAATACTCAGGGAAATAAAGTCAAGGTCGGAATCACATGTGACATTTCTCCACCCAATTACATGTTTTAAGGTAACATGAACAATTACGCCTACATAGACGATATTTGCGACGTATAATTTATAATGAGGATAAAGTAAATGAAATAACGCTAAGGAAGCTTCATCTGAAACTCGAGAGGAGAAACAAAATGTGCCATTTCTTATAGCTCATTTTCCGCATTTACTGAGATAAAATCGTGTAATTATTTTTGCATTATTTTGTGGTCGATCGGCCAGTGATTAAATCACGTCGACTATTTATATATATACATATATTTCATGGAATCGATGAAATAAGTACATGTGCGAAATGGATATTGCGTTTCGCACGTGTTTCATAAGATTTTTCTATATTTGCAGAGCTTCCCCAATTCCGTTGCAATATTAATGCAAAAAGTTTTTAATTGCAATTTCATAATTATTCCGTGAAAGTTGCAATGAAAAAACTAATGCAATTGGCGAAATTGTGTAATTAAAATACTTTTCCCCATGGACGAACATAAAGTCTAATGGAATGTTCTTATTTTAGTTTGTACTTATTGTGTCAGTTTTTACTTTTATAGCCACTTTTTTATATTACCATGTTTGATACTTAAAACCACGTTATGCAATTCTATAATCCAACATTGAACTTCTGTTATAAAATCGTTGGAATATAATAATATACGTGATCAGACGATGTAGTCGAACGAAAACACATTTCATAACAAAGCTTATTTGATTACTTGATTACTTTTTAGCCGCTAAAAATACTTTTTCATTTACTCCTACAACATAAATTTAATCACATTTGAAATAAGTTTAAAATATGATTAAAAAACAATGGTTCTAAATAATTTTTTAACTTGTCTTAAATAAAATGTTTACCAAAAATTGATACAAATATAAATTTTATAATATATTTCCATTTCTTTAATATCAATCCTTAACTTTACTTCACTTTCATTTGACCGAAATTCCACTAATAACTACCCAATTTTGCATTCTGTGAGTCATATTTTTTTTCGTGCCGCCACTTTTTTTAAATGTTGCGACCCGTCACTTTAATGATTGATTCAAATTCCTAAAATCGAATCCTTCACACGTCAACATTCGTAATTTATTCGTCCGAATTTTTTAGCTTCGAACAATCCTAATTTCGCAATCAATTCATATTTCCAAACTCGCCTGACCTCAATTAATAAATCACCCGTTTTTTGTTCAGCCTGCCGAAACACCACAGCCGGAGAAAAACTCGTGAAAGAAATTCGCGATTCCGGCGTGAAGAGCGGCGTAGCGAGGATCTTCGCATTGGACAACTCGAGCTTCGATTCGACGCGCGAGTTCGTCAGCGAAGTGCGAAAAAATTACGACAAAATCGACGTGCTCATTAATAATGGTAATGCATCATAAATGTGTCAAAGGAGAAAAAAATATATCGATTTTCGATGATGATTTGACATTTTTCAAAAGAGTTTGGACTTACATTTAGTCGAAATTCAGTGTTGTTGAAAAAAGAATGCATTTATATGAATCAACAGGAGACAAAACTAATAAGTAAAACTGAAAAACTGTATTGAAAGGAACGAAATTTAACCTTTTGAAATTACAAAAATTTAACGTTTTGGAAAAAACGTTAAATTTTTGTTTAGACATTTTTGATAATTTACATACTTCAGAAAATGAGGTTTACCAAATTTGGGATACGAAGCAATTATTGAGAATTTATGTATTTAAAAATTGTAATATTTAAATACTTTTTAAAAAATTAAAAAATCTGAAAATTTTCAGTTCAGTCAGTTTTTGACATTTTTGACGATTCATTAGGAAATTTCCCCATTTCTCATTTATAATGATTCATATATGATTCACACTTAATATATACAAAATTCGTTAAAAATTACCAATTTTATTCTGTTTTTGAATGGGTTATTAATATTTATTTATTAATATTAACAAACTTTTATTAAAAAATTTATTAAAAAATTTTGCAGCTGGAATAATGTTCTCGCCTTATAATGAGACGAAAGACGGCTTCGAAGCACAATGGGAAGTCAATTATTTGTCACATTTCTTGTTAACGTCGCTCTTGTTGCCCCTGTTGAATGCCGCAGGAACGAAAGACGAGTACGCGAGGATCGTCAACGTATCATCCTGCGCGCACCTGCTGGGCAGTATCGACTTTGATGACATCAATCGCAAGTGAGTCGCCCATCAGTGTAACGACCTTTCAAAGGGTTTTTAATTGAAATCAACTCAATTAGAAGAACAAAGAACGGTTACGATTTCCAAGATTAGAAGAGATTCCATCACAGTTCAGAGGATATCACAATTAAAAGTTATCTATGAACGAAAAAGCATCAGTTTTATAAAAATGTTATGAAAAAAAACTGCAATATGCGTTGAAAAATATTTTAAGAATTTGGAAAATTGTCAAACAATTTTTAGAACAAAAATAGTCTGTTTTTAAGAACATTTTGAAAACTTTTCATTTGGAAAATCGTCAAACTATTTCACTGAATTATCGCATTGTTATTCCTACAGGGAAATTTGCAAAAAAATACAAATTTTACATTTACATAAATATCATAAAAATCATTAACTGAAATAAAGTTGCAGTGTCAAGTTTAGCATCTGTGTTCTCCGTTTCAAAATTTGAAAACATATTAATATATTAGTAATTAATCTGTTTTCTAAATAAGAGAGATATAATTCGTCGAGTGTCAAAACGAAAATACGCAAATTCAAACAACGGGGGAAATAAAAACTGTGAAAACAATCAGTTGATAGTTATGAATTGGAGGAAAAACCTGTAAATTTTGAGTAAGGCAATGTAGTATTATAAAGAATAAGTAATTTAAGTAATATCTGTTAAAACAGATATTACTTAAATTAAGTAATTGAAAATCGAATATATGAATTTCTTCCCACACGGACGAAAATATATTCGTAAAATATATGTCAAAATATATCGAATATATTTCGGCAAAAAATTGTATAATTCGTATATATTTTATATATATTTATTGCATATAATCAGTGAAATATATATAAAAATATATGTATACATTTATATATTATATATATTTAAAATACATTTTATATATTTTAAATATATTGAACATATATTTTTTGCGGCAAAAAGTTATATATTTACGCATATATTTAAAAAATATATTTTCGATCGTGTGGGAAAGTTGAACTTTCAACTTCAAATTGTCATTTCAAAGTTGCAATTTAACTTAAACGTTGAAGTGGTTTTAGACGGCAAATAAACTACTTCCTAATCGTTTTCACATGAAGATTAATAGAAATGATTTCCAAGCAAATCGGAAGGGATCGACTTTTTGTCGATCGATTTGTCCATATATAAATTTAACGAATTAATTGAATTAATGTAATTAATTAAATAATAATTTTATAATTTAATAAATTTATACAAATAATAAAACAATTTATTTTGCGGTAGCATTATTACTGAAGTTCATCAAATTTTATTCTGTTACGTAATTTGTACACTGGAAAATATACAATTTCGTTTTAATCATGCTCACTAACTCTGTCTCACAAATCATATTGCAGCATTAAATCCAACCCTGATTTAATTTATGTTTCCAACATAACCCATACATGCCTAAGTCTTGAAAACATGCTAAATCACTATAGAAATTAGACTGAAACGGAAATTATCAGTTACTTTTGGTTACTACACTGTGCATCCAATAGATCCAATCAGTGTTGGTTGTCAATTTTAGTGACAAAAACTGCCACAGTACTAAAACGGCGCTATATCATTAATTTTTTTACCTAGTGTATTTTTTCCCCTGAATGTTAAGTTATTTAAAAGTAATGAAATATCAAAAAATGTGATAAAAATGGTGTTTTTGTCGATTTTTCGTTGTTTATGAGTTGCACCTTCCCTTAAATGAATTTGTACTTTATTTGGGTCGGAAGGCAATCTTGTTAATGTTTTACAATGCGAAACGTCATTACACGCTAACCCACCTGAACTCTGGCTTCGGATAACGACACTCTCGTAGCTAATTCCTCTCTGACGAAAGCGTCCGGGTAGTGCGTCCTCTCAAACACTCTCTCCAAGGCCGCCAATTGTTGCGCCGAGAAGGTGGTTCTGCTCCTTCGGGGTCGCCTGCTTCCGGCGGTGGACGACGTTTCATTGTAGTCTGTTGTGCACCCAAAAAAGAACAACTTTTTTCATTTATTTCTCCATTTACGCCACTTTTATTATAAGCGTAATAAAGCACCGCAATGAATTCATCATTAAATTACTCTCGAATCGGCTGCAAATGAATGTCCAATTTTTGCGCGACTGCGTCCAAATGTTGACCGAATTAATAAATAATTGCATTACGAGTTCAGATGAATGAAAAAAGCTGCGCGTATGAGTGTAATTTTACATTCCGTCAATAAACGTGCAATCGTTTCACAAACATTAATATCCCCGTCCGATAATAATTCCACTTACAAGCTCCGGATTAAATAAACACGGCGCATTAACGGTTACTAATTATAATTCGCCTTTTTTACGTAAATTGTAAGTAAACTTTTTTCAGCGCTGAATTGATTCATTGTGCTGGACGATTAATCCGCGAAAAGCGTGGAAATCGGGCAACGGGCGTGTCAGATTCGTCTGCATCGCGACTCGTTTGCGCGGAAATTTTTCAATGGCCGCTCTGTACGCGGGTAGCCATCAAGGCGGCGTAATGCGAGCAGCATGACTGAAATCGTGCGATTTCGATGCAATCGTCGCGAAGCCTGACGCATCTTGGTAAATACGCTCTTGCAGGCAAATCGTATAGAAGCAAAAGCTTTCGTTTCGAGCTTCTTTTCAGAGCTTTTAGCAGCTTTGGTGTTGCATTTTAAAATAGTATCTTAAGGATTCTCGTATGCTGCGGGGGAAGGAGGAACAAAATATGATATATGATAAATTATCGCATTATTTGAAAGTATTTGTCTGATTTGTTTTAACTGGTTGAATTAAGCCTTGAGATGTTATAAAACGATATTTTTACAATTTGAAGCATACTAATTTTTATTTTTCAGTGCTTTAAATTAAGAAGGAACTTTATTGATAGAAAAAGTACAGCGAAACTTTTAATTGTCATCGAATTTCGTTTTTGAAAACAAGTTATTGTTTATACTATACTTTACATATTCATCATTTCAAAATGATGAAACTCCACTGTGTAATAACATTAGATGCTGTTTATAATTTATTTCATTTTATCACCAAAACAGCAGATTCGGAACGTCAAACATTGAAAAATAAATATTGATTAATATGAAAATGTTTTATAACCCTAGTAGAAAATGTGATGTGGCAATATCAGATATGTGGGCCTTATCAGGATTTGATGTGGCAAAAATCAGAGGATTCCCAATGAAAACCATATAAGGTTCCAATGAGGTATCCTGATAAGGCATTGAGTCGAATGTAACGGTTGGTATCGGTAAGATCTTGATTAGGTTATGATAAGGCAAGCCACATCATAGTGTGGGAATAAGGCATATCGCGATGACTCATGTATAAAATGTTCCAACAGCTCGGGGACAAATCAGTCAAACTGCAAATTGAGCATCGAGGGTTCAATTCTCGCCTAAGTCATTGTAATTTTTTCGGCACATTAGAAGCATGATCAGGTTTCCTTATCATATCCACATCGATTCCTACCGTTACATCAGTGATGAGGGCCTGATGTGTATGCCTGATGAGTTTCTGATTAGGTGATGTGGCACCCTGATAAGACTCTTATTTCAGAATCGTCATAATTTTTACTAGGGAATATCTTAAGGCATCGGTGAACAAGTTATAACAATAATTAGACTAATATTTTCAAATAGAACTCTTATTTATCACTGTTATAAAAGTATGTCGTTTTTCCTCTGCAACTCACGAGTCAGTATCTCAAATGAAACGTAGATGTAGATAATTTTCTGTAGCAAAAATGTGTTTTGAAATAAATTTTTTTAATTTGCATATTTTACTTATTGCTTATTTGACGAATCATGACGTCATGACATAAAATGTATTACCTTTTATTACATTCTCATTAAATTCCAGTAAGTAAATTACGTGAACGACTTTCAAAGTATTCAAATAAGTGAATATTCACTTAGATTAAGTGACATTTCACACAGAATAAGTGAAAATCAAATTACACACTGAAAATATATTCTGTAAAATTACGACACAATAGCCGGAAAATTCCGACGCTATAGCCGTGAAATTTCAATCGAATTGTACTTTCACAATTCAGTTGTACTTTTACAGACTTAATTCTGTAATTTTACAGAAATATTGTAAAATTACAGTTATTCTGCGATTTTTCAGACCTTTATGTAAAACATCGCAGTAATTTAATGAATGTACAACGATCTATGTGATATTACAGTATAATTACTTTCACATTTATATCAATAATTTAATTTTACTAAAAATGTGTTTAGATGTATTATAAAACAAAAACAGTTTCGGTCATTTGTGGTTACTGAATATTTTCTGTGAAATGACAATCCTCTCTAAGTTTACAGACGGATCTGTAAATTATTACAGATCCATCTAGAAAATTACAGAAAAAATTCTGCAATCCATTTTCCGGCGATAGTACCGGAATTTTACCGAATCCCGTTTTTAGTGCAGACAAATGGAATTATAATTCTACTAGTATGTAATTTTAGATGTATTTCCAATAATAAGTTTTTTCAAGACAGATATGTGACGTATTTGATATCATGGTATGTTGAATCTGTTGAATAATCTATTTACGTGACATCTTGTTACGATTTTAATATTCAAACACCTTGACGTGCTGAAAGCTTTACCACTTAGAGTAAAGCTTTAAGCTTTACGTGTCTGTTATCACAATTGATCTTACTGGTGAGATTAATTTATACTATATTTACATAGTATAACAGTAGTATAACATTAGTGAAAATCAAAAGTAAGAAGTAAGTGTACACGGAGAAAAAAAGGGTACTAAATTTTCGTATAAAGTATAGAAAAAGAAAACTATATTTAAGTCATCAGAAAAA
>JABFPB010006869.1:0-11577 GCA_022817645.1 Ceratoteleas bidentatus | reverse complement strand
CGAGAGTTACACTCGGTAAATCATTGCAAACGTTCAAAAATGCATGAAAACCGCGGTAACTCTTTGGTAACTCTTTGGTAACTCTTTGTAACTCTTATAACTCTTTGTAACTCTTGTAACTCTTGTAACTCTTTGTAACTCTTTATAACTCTTGTAACTCTTTGCAACTCCCTGTAACTCCCTGTAACTCCTTGTAACTCTTTAGAGAGTTGCAAGTGAACAACCCCTCGCCAACCCCTAAAAATGAATTAATAATTAGTTGGCTGCTGAAATATGAAACCTTTTTTTCAGTTATATCAAAACGCGTCACGTCTACAAGACGTGATTCTAGCTGACTGTTTAGAGAATGTAATTACATACTTGGCCCTCCGTCGAGTCTATCGAGGTCGCAGGTGATGCGCAACTTTGCAATGAACATCCCAACTCGGGCCATCCGCGCACCCAAATATTTCTGGCGCTCGCCTGAGCACACCGGAAATACACAGTTTTGGCACAAAGCGACATTAAACACTCTACTACCGAGCCTCATCAATTACGCGCTAATTGCTTCGGGAATAAGCAATCCGCGCCGCAACTCAGTTCTTTCGTCGCTCAGTTTCCCGTCCTCAGGATCATTCGACTTCCATCATAATCGTAATTAAACTCCTAGCAGGATCGAAGTGCGATCTCTGTTCATTACGTCAAACGCAAGCACAATCAATTAGACAAAGGTCGAACTTTCCTTCTGCACTGGAGCTTCGAGTCTGCCTCTTTCTTCGACCCCCTCCTAATACGTCGCTTCACGTTTCTCGTTTTTTCCTTTCGCGCGCGGAACTTTTTCCGTCGTCGCCAAAGCAAATGAATGCATGCTGAATATTTGAAATTGAACTCACGTCATTCTGGGCGAACGTCGGCGTGATCGGTCCGTCGCTGGCTTCCCATTTATCGGCTATGCGGATCGTTTCCGCAGTCTTCTGTTGCACAGTTTTCGATTCATCGAGGAGCGTCAACTCGTAGAATTCCTGAATATCTGTAAAAGAAGAAGGACGAGGAATGTAGAACACCGCGGCGTTATATTTTATTCAAGATTCTTTTTGAATGTAACGCAGCATTCGTCTTTGCAAATTATTCAACGCCAGTGTGAATTTCATGCGGCATGTCGTCGAGGGTTTTATTTCTTAAATTTGCCGAAGTTCAATTCTTCGGCAAACAAAGCACGAGTAGATACGCTCGGCGTATGGTCGGACGTTTTTTCAATTAAACCGTCGCTGCGACGAAGGCCATTGATGGTCGACCTAGTTTCAGCGATGCAACGCCGATCAGGAGCTGGCTGCTTTATAATATACATGATCATTTAATTTTCTGGATTAATGGGCGGTCGACTTTTGAACTGTTTACTTTGTCTTGATGATGACCTAGACTGAATCACGGCGCCAAACACACCGGCAATGTGTTTGGTTAAATCAAGTAAAATGCGCTGTCAACCCCGATATTTCTCAATGAAGACAGTCGCTTTTTCATACTTACTTCGGAAAAATGGGCGGAGCGATATACTTGAGCTCAGTACATCTACTGGAGATATCAGGGGAGAAATTTGAATTCAAAACGAATTTGAAAGTTTGGTTTCATCGGTGTATATTCTGGGTTTGGTGGTTTTATATTGCATGATAACGCATTTCGTATGCTGAATAAAAATTGTATTTATATAAGAAATA
The DNA here is from genome assembly GCA_022817645.1 of Ceratoteleas bidentatus. Classification (NCBI taxonomy): domain Eukaryota; kingdom Metazoa; phylum Arthropoda; class Insecta; order Hymenoptera; family Scelionidae; genus Ceratoteleas; species Ceratoteleas bidentatus. Next base: position 9,883 of record JABFPB010006869.1, on the reverse strand, counting down.
TAATCTAAACGTATTGCTGCGAAAAAGGAAGGAAATCGTCTTGCTTCTGGTCACCTCTAATTTTCATTTCATGAATTATTTACACGTCCCTGTTTTTCATTCACAATAAACGCCAAGAAAAACCATTTATTTGTTGATCGTAAAACGAACAATCAATTTATATAAATCTTTCTAGATTGCATTACGACCTGTCCTGTATTTTGTTAATTCATTTAGTAAAACCATTCAGACACATCTATTTATTCGGTTGAAACAGTTTTGTAATAGAAGTATTCAAACTACAAATCATTTAAATGAATGAATAGACAAATTCGTGTTTGTATATAAAAATAGGTATTGGTATTATAACGTATAAATAAATAGGTAATCAATACCCCGATAGAACAAGAAGTACATTATACATATATGAGATGGACATTTATACATAAAATAGTTATTTACATATAATATACGTAAATTATACATATATTAGATGTATGTCAAATGGAAATTCTACCTGGGTATTCTTAAATGTGAATGTTTAACAACTATTTTTGTGGTTAAAATAAGTTATTTGTAAACTACTTACGATGGGATGTTTTGAAACTAAAATGCTCTGCTCTACAGTAAAAAATATTCTGTAAAATTATGTAAAACAAAATGTCTTTCATGGAAAATATCTGTGTACAGTATATTTTCATCTGTGTACAGTATATTTTATATATTTTACAGTATGACACTAACATCTATTCAAATTCATGAAATCCATACAAATGTTTGCAGCATATTTACAACATATTTAAAATCGTCTAGAAATGCCTCACGTAACGTTACAGTAATGTTCCATTACACAGCGCACCGTTTATTAAAGATTATGAGAGTTATAATCCCATAATCCAAGAATATATATTTATACAAGGTATTTAACATAATCTATGCTAAATTAGTACTACAAACACCTCTTTGTTATGTTTTGAGAACTGTCCTTTGCTCTTTTTTGAAAATTGACTCTGCAAAGAGTTTCGGCGGATTTTAGCTTACGTCGAATTACTCCGACAAAAAATAAACTCTCTTATTTAGAATCTGTTTGTAATTACTGCGTTTCTGGACAATATCGTAAGTTATTTCATGTTTCTACATGAAACATCATCCATATATCCTTGTTACGCCGAAATCGCATTTGATGTAAGCTTACGTCAACATGAATTTCAAAAGTGTAATATCTCACAACACTTCAGTTCGATAAGCAAACCGTCAAATTCTCGAAACCGTACAGTTTGTTCAGATTGCTTGAAAACGAAAACTGACGTGAAACTCCTCACGTAATATGTAAAAACAACTGTGCAGATAATTGCGGGTCATCATTCGGACGTTCCCGGGACCGGCGGCAAGCATATCAACGACGGACACGTTCGAGGCACGTTACAAGGGTCACCGTAGCCCGTAACTCCTTGCTCGGTTCTCGTTACAACGAGACGACTGACAATACGTAGATTGAGCGGGGACCGTGTGGAATTATGCGACGCTTGTCAACGGCACCGTCGACAAATTGCGCCTGAGTTCATTATAGGGTATAAGCAAACGTTCGTTAAGAGATTGCCGTGGTGCTAAAGTGTCGCGTCGCGCGCCGCATTATGCGCCGTTTTGATGTTTAACCGCCACGGCGCCCTAACAAAATTCAACGCATTAATGCGGTAATTGCGCGACGTACATCACGGCATTTTTCATCCATTGCGGTCTACCTCAGCCCTGTCGACGAAACGTCGCGTATCTTGTTAATTAAATAGTTTGTGCGAGCAACAACGATATTGTGATGAGGGTGCGACGGATGTCGTGAAATTAAGCGCTTTGTATGCGGAACGAAAAGGTTTGCAGCAGAATCGTAATGCGCGCTGCGCCGAAGTTCATGAATATTTTTCGGACGATACTTGTAACTTGTTGCGGCAGTCGTCGACGCGGTACGCCGGGATCGTTAGCGAACGCGGTGCAAGCGCGTCCGAGCAGCTCGCCGTATTTGCGTCGAATAATGAGCGAGTGCGGAGATACTTGGAAATTTCGTAATTACCGGACGAGGGCGGACGCTTTGCTGCCGTTTGCCGCGTAATTTCACGATTTATCGTGAAATTATAGTTCAATTATAATGTAGAAATACAATACGCCGATATCGATATTCATATTGGTTCAATGAACACGAAACGGTTTTTTTTATACCACGCGAGTGGGGCAAGGTTAGCTTTTGAGGGTAAGTGTAAGAAAATTTGCAGTTATTCTAATTTTGTATTTTTGGTTCTGTGAATTTTTAAAGTTATTGGACACACAATTTAAATCTAAAGATTAACACCAACTTAAGGTTTTTGACTCGAAAATGACATTCAGAAAGACTTTTATTGCCGATATTCAGCTCATGCTTAATAATATCCCACATAAAGAGGTTTGGGTTGGAGCGTTAATAAATGTTATTCGGATGAATCTGCGCTGTGGCGCCGCATTATTATTACGCAGTAAATTTTTACAAAGTGATGGTCACGTGAATATTATACGTGTCCGGGTTCGTCTATGCCGTCGCATAAATATCTGGGAAAATCATAAAATAGAGTTGAACATGAAAAATTCAACCCAAGAGGTATAGCGAGATTCAAAGCAAACGAAGTACGTCTCGTTAAATCACATTCCCTGGCGCGTCTTTGCCGAGCGGGATACCCATTGAACCAATTACCCTTTTTAAATTTGCATTACAGCTTTCATTAGCAATAATCATCGAAATGCCACCGAAAAAGACATGATCAAATCGTATCACTGGCCTCGGTTAATTTATTCGCAAAGTTTTCTCGTTGGAATCGACGGTGCGACGTTTTCTACCGGAAATATTCACATCACATATACTTATAAACTTTTTATTAGACTTAACTTCACATCCGAATTTGTATAATTACGACCACGATGTTTAAATATGAGCAAGGTGTTTAAAAAATAGAAATATTCTTAAATTTAAAAAAATTCCTTAAAAAAGGAATTCAAATTAAAAATGGAATAAAATATAACATGATTTAATATTATATTTGGGATACTTGGGACACTCGGGGGCGGGAAGCAGTGTTTCCCTCCCGCAAATGCAGGGAGGTAAACGAGTTTTCCTTCCCGCACGGGAGGTAAACATGCTGTTTACTTCCCGCTCGGGAGGTAAACATGATGTTTACCTCCCGCATGTGAGGAAAATGATCCGGATACTGGTTGTTGTAAAACAATCAATTTATTTCCAAATTTTTCTTTCGAAAACAATTTTTAAAATTCCAAAATGTTTAAAAAATTTCAAAATTTCAAAAATAGCGCTATCTACCAATGAAATGATAACATCAACCACTCAAATGGTCATTCTTACTACGGGCAGTAGGCGTCCTGTTTTTAGCCATCGATTGTGGCGATTTTCAAGATAAATGTGACCGTACAAGCCACTCATTTCTCTCAGTGTGAAATAAGCCCCATGAATATTCTGTATCTACCTACAAGATCGTAATGACCTATAACGGTAATAAGATCGTCCTTACTACCGGTAGCACAGTGTATATTTTCAGATTTACTTTTTCCCTGTAGCGCATTTTGAAGTCTTTTTAAAACCCATCACAAGCCAAATGATAAACCCATCATAATATTGCATTTAATACATCTTAAAATATTGAAAAACAAGCGAAACATGAATTAGATTACTCCGCTACTGACGATCATTTTCACAACTGGCCAGTTTGAAAAATGTAATTCCGCGATGTCTAAATTGGACGAAAAAGTTCCGTTAATGATGAACAATTTGGGTTACTTAAAAGTGATAAATTTTGATAGTCCTGAGAAGTTACGAGATTGAAGTCGCCGGCAACTTCCGATGGACGGGCGATCACAGCGCACCAACCGCAACAAATGTGACTATGTCCTCCCGTTACATCAGTGAATCCGACGAGTTACTGATGTAACGAGGTGAATTCCGCGTAATGCTCTGCGCTCTAAATCGCGCGATGTTTTTTTGCGTTGATATATATAAGATAGTCGGACCGTCGAGTTATTAATTTCCGTAATTGGGGGAAAGAGTCCCGGGCTGCGTGAAAAACTGCGGCTCGGATAACGCGAGATAGTTACGCGCGACATAGTTTATTAAAATGAATTATTCGTGCCTTTTGCGTGAAAAATCGTCAAGGTTGTGCGCGCGTTCCCAGCGAACTGTACCTCAGCACTGATAATGCGGCGTTCGGACGCCGAGTGCTTGCGGCGGTATTAGTCGCCAGTTCATTATTTTGCGTGCATAGGAACGTCTGTCATCAGGACGCCCGATATACGGCAAACACAAACACACGTCGGCATATACCAGTGTGTATATACACCGAGTCATTTACAACCGGAATGTATCGGAATAGTACCTGGAGACACCGCATATGAACAAACATTGCGAATCTAGCGCGCAGAGATATGAGGGGAGGGTATTTGACAACCCACGACGCGACGGCTTGTATAACGTAATGCGTAGCAGAATCTTTATTTCTCGAATCTGCTGTGAAAGAGAAGACGTGTATCTGAAATTAAAGCAATTTATCAAATGCACGTTCCGGAAATCGTCTATTCAAATATGTTTTACAAGCTTAGTAATGACAAAAATGACGATAAAATAATGTCGTTTTCAAATTTTAAGTTTGAACAAATAAAAAAATTGATTATTTTCGAAAACCATGAACACACTTTCAAGTATTATATGTTACGTCATGTGCAGACTTGTTTGTTTGTATTTCAATGGATTATATGTATTTAATGTCATTACATCTGTACCGGAACCGTGATATATACATCATTTCCTGCAAAATTTTTTAGTAAAATTTTGTCGCTCGCAAAAAAGGTTATTAAATTTGTTAGAGTTGCATCGAAACAGTCAGAACAGAATTCCTCTTTCCGTTTGCCTATTTCAACCCTCTCTGTCCGTGAATCGCATAATTGGCAATCGAAAAATAATTGCAAGAATACTCTGAAAAGCGTTCCTCCATTTCTGTTACCGGAAAAACGCTTCGTCGCGGATATCAGCATTATTCATTCTTTATCCCGTGATTGAGGAATGTAATTTACGAGATTTCCTCCCGTGGTTTGTTTGATACCGTGCCAAAGACTCGACGTACACGTGCTGCCAGATTGGCGTAATTCGCTCGAAAGAGGCACGTCGTCAATATCCGGCAGTAGCGCCGCCGGCGCAATATTTGTTTCCATTTTATCAAAATGCGATATCAAATTTGGCTTCAAATCAAACCCACCTTTTTTACACGCGCCACATCATTGAGCGTTGCACTCTCCTACATGAAATCAATTTTTCTCCAATCAAAGCAGAACGATGTCTTTTCGCTCATTCCTTTCATCAGACATTCAAAGTAGTGCGCGTCGTCTCGGATCGCCTGTCGGCGCATTTTTTTCGTGGATGCTTAATGTCGCGCGCGGTTGTTGACTGCCGCATTTTTCAACCCCCGCCCTTACCCAGCGACACTTTATTAATTATTCTTCTACGTCTGAACGAAGTTTTTTTTGTCGCACATTCATTTTCTCGGACTGGCATCCGGCTTATATTATGGATGTGCAGCATTGTTTGAATTGACGAGCGACGCTCCGACAAGAGATATTAAAATAACATGGCGCGTTAAATTGTTTCGCGTTTTCGTCGAGTTTTCACATGTCTCCGTTTTGCCGGGAATAATCGTGCGATGAGGTAGCACAATGAAAAAATGGTCTTCCGTGGAGAGTTTCAAAGTAAAAATATTCGAATTCTGACGATTATTTGAATGACGAAAGTTGTTCAAAATTGTTTGTTTAAACGAATATAATAATAATAGTTCCAAGCATTCCAATTGAAAAACTCATTATATGAAAGTCACAGTAAGCAAAACATTGCCAAACTATGGGAAACAATACGACAAACTGTAGAAATATAATTGGACACTGATTAGATTGGTCTATTAACAAAACAATAGGAGAACATTCATGAAAAAAGCATTCCTGCCTGAGCTTAATATTGGCCGTTTTTCGAGTCACTATTGATTCTGAATTTTTTTATTAGAATCTGCACCCGACTGCTAAACATCGTTTGGCCCGGGGATGTGCGATCAGAATAATTAAGAAAGAGTAAGGCATGTTTGCGAAAAAGAAGTTTGATGAAACTGTAATAAAAATTACCAACTTCTGTGGTACTAAGATGCATCGTCGTATTTGATTCGTATCATTTATATTAAGGAAATGAAAATAGAATTGTTCAGCCATTTTTGCACCATTTGTAAATCCCTTGAATAAAGTTTCTCTAACTTCGGAAACGAATTTCCGTAATCGAACGCTCAAACAAAACTTCGATTCATCCACTAACTGTCATTGTTCGACAATTCCGTAAATGAATCCGCACCTTCGACCTTATGTTTCAATTATCAAACGTCCACGAGGCTTGCGATGTCTATATCTGAAAGCTTTTGACGTTTATCTGCGTTTCGCCATACCGAAGTATTTCTCAGTCCAAAAGCCAAATGTTCATGACGTAGGCGCCCCATTGCGAGGAGCCTTGCAAGATAAATAATGCGATGCTCCTTTACGGCCCGCTCTGCTTCAGTAAGCAGAGCTCTTTCATTCGTCAAAAGCTCCGCCGTATTAAACGTTTAGAAGGCACTGCACTATTCGTCTAAAACGCCGATATAATTCACTTAATATGCCCCAATAATAAAAGTCAATCAACCTTCCAACTTTGACAAATACTGAACCCGTGAATAAACGACTTTTCGACAACTTTACCTGTCAGTATAGTGGACTAGTCTGTACATACGCTGATTAATATCAGAAAACATGCTATCGATCAAGTCGAACCAGCAACTTCAAACACTTTACATGCCACGAACCGTTCCGCTACTTTATGTGATTGGTTACATTTTTTCCTCGCAACGTGGAAAGCGAAAGTTTTAGTGGATCTGTATCCAGATTTAAGATACTCAAAATGATTAGTTTGTCGAAGTCAGCACAAATTAATAGATTAATTCATCATAATGCCATCATCAGTTTCGCACATTGCGTCGGCCCACATACCCAACGCCCGAACACTAGCGCGATAACCTTAATTGAATTTAATGGAATTCCAAGATCCGGACTGATCCGAAATTCCGTAATTGCTCGTTTCCAATATCAGACAAACTATTTTTGTTCGCTGCGCAGGAATTACACTTCCCATTGAGACCCCAAACAGCACAATTGAATCCAAGGCCAATTGTGACACTGGAGTGTCCTTAGTGAGCGATAGTTGTATCAATCCGGCACCTTTGAGTTTTGTGAAGAGTTGGTGCTGAATGCAAATGGAGTTCGGGACTTGGCTGTAATAAGCATAACCAACTATCCATTCAGATGGTATTAGCACGGCCACTGTCTCTCGGCGACGTCTGCCGGTAAACTGGCTTTTACTTCAACCTTCAGCGGCAACTCAACGGCTTTTGTCAGCTATCCATTTTATCGAATTTATCGTCCACGAATCCAGCCTTCCAACGAATTTGCATGAGAAATTGTGACATCTTAGTTGCGTCTACACGAGCATTTATTTGGCTGCGTTGAAATCGATATTAATTTGTGCTTTTTTCCTTCAGACCGTAGGGCTGATTTAATAAGAGGTGATTAAAAGTCGAAAGTTTTGGTAAGAAAGAGGTCAAACAATTTGGAATGTTTAATTATGAAAATCTGATCCTACATTATATCGTAATGTACATTATGTCGACACTAATTTTGTTCAGTTATCGTCATCATGATTATTCATTATTTCTCATAGTTTAAACAGTGAAATTCGAAATGCATAAAAACCTACCGTAGAAAACAGTATATAAACCACAACCACAATCCAGTACTGGTTGAATAACTTGTATCTACAATTGTTTCAAAACCACACTTAGAACAAATATGCAATGTATAGCAAAAACAATCTCATCCTAAGACTTGGTGGTAGTTTTTTATTTGATGAAACACTGTCAAGTCTTAGCATGAGATTTTTTTCTGTTTCAAATTTGAATTTTTTTAGTTTTGAAAGTGTTTATATCTGTTCAGGTTGTCAGCTGTTACTTTTGTACTTGGCATTTTTATTTGAGACCTTTCTACAAGTTCTATTAAAACATTGAAACGTTTTTTATGTTTGAGTTTTTGTTTATATTTGGCGCGTTTATTTCATATTTAATCGTTTATATTCTTTTCTCAACCATAGTATATTTAGAGTGTTATAATTTTGTTCATTGAAGAACAAAATTGGGTTGGGAACTATTTTCAGTGGATGCCTCAACCACCAAAATATTGTTATGTCTATTTAACCCTGATAGAACATACATTTTATATACGTCTAGTACACGTATAATATACGTATATTATATTTCAATAATATATATCTATTTTATGTATGAATGTCCATCTAATATATGTATAATATACATTTAGTTCAATCGGGGTAATTGTCTCGCTTAGGGAACCAACTAGATACTAGTTGATTAATTTGACTCTATTTTCAAGTGTTAAATATGAAAAAACACCTAAATAATTAGTCTATACAGATGTAACGATTAGCTGCAGTTTATTTAGACCAAAAAATAATGGAAACTCGATGTCCATAAATCAACTGTTCATTGGGCTCTGCAAGTACAAGTCGAATCAGCGAGGGATGTGCCCTTAAAGTTCCGAATTTGTTGGCCAGAATGCAAGGCCGCGCTTAGTACATTGTTTAGTCGATCGTCAGGAGCAGTAGAGAGGAAATCAGAGATATGAATGCAGCAAGTCAGGCGGCGTGGCGTGGGGAGCCAAGTAATTTCACTAATGTGCCTACCGCGGCAATCCCTGGCAACATTCGCGACCCACGCCGATGGATATTTTTTCGCTGAAACGTATAACATTACAGTGCCGGTAGGAAGCACTCGCCGGAACTCAAGTCTGCAGCAGCGGAAGGAAGACTTCGACGTACGGGAATGCAAATTACCCGAAGAAATGCGCCGACGTGGACGGAGAACGAGAAAACTGAGCTCACGAGTGGCATTGTGATCTATTGTGCGGCGGTTTCTTCTAGTGCAAGTCAACTCCGGCTCGACTTGAGATGAGACTGAAATGAGCAATTTCGATTTTAAAAACTAATTTGGAAAATTACGTGGCTCGGTTGCGGCTTCGGGAAAATGACGTTGAATGGACTAGAAGCACGATTTTTCTGGTAAACAAAGTTAATTTGGTTCCGGTTAAATTGAATGTGCACAAAAATTGCTTATTAGGATTAAGCACTGAAATGTGAAAACCGATTAAGTTTCGTGATAAGACTTAAATCATTATAGGTGATTAGATAAAAAGTTATGTAATTTCTAAGTCATTAGGGGATATTTGTTAAAAAAAGATTTGTAAACTCCTAGACATTAGCGGTAAATTAGATAAAAACGAAATATAAAGTCTTCCGGCATTTTGTCTGGAATCACTAGCCTCTATTATTATGTTTGGTACATTTTGGAATCAAACTCGTGTCAGCTTTCGGTGCAAAGAGAAGTGTTCCAATCTCCCAGCCATCAGTTTTCTCTCTAAATTTAAAAAAGTGACATTTTCAATTTTGTATAGAGTGAATCATTTGTTCACTTCTTGAAAAGTTGAATTCTCTATGAAAAGTGAAATTTCAACTAGAAATTTTTTTTCAAACTCACTTTTTGATCAATTCTAACTGGTCGATATTTCACTTTTTCATAATTTATTCAAGTTAACTTCTTCAGAAAGTGAACCCGCGTGAAAAAATTAGTCTGGATATAGTATGGTAAGCGTATGGTTTTTTATTATGGCAGTGGTCTGGATACAATCTGGCAATAGTATGGAACTAATCTGGATGCAATCTGGGAATAACATGGGAACGATCTGGATGTAA